>WNWU01017571.1:0-22525 GCA_012654045.1 Ptyas mucosa | reverse complement strand
CTGTCTTTTACATAATCAGCCAATTCATGCTTTTCTTTCTTTTTTTTAAATTTGATTTACCGTATATACTCGAATATAAGCCGAGTTTTTCAGCCCGTTTTTCAGGCTGAAAAACGCCCCCTCGGCTTATATTCGGGTCACGAAAAAAATGACTTTTTCCCTGCAACTGGCTCCCAAGGCTTGCTAGGGGCATGAGGGGGGTGCCTAGCAAGACTCTCTGCAGCCCCCTGGAAGCAAAAATGGGCTGGGGGGGGGCTTAAAGGGAGAAAGAAACAAAGAAATCCTCACGTTTAGGGAGATCCCATGTCCACTGACCTTGAGTTGAGAGCTGATTGTAATTGGCTGCTAGCTAGCCTTCTTGTAATTGGCTGATAGCTAGAGGGTTCTCCCAGCTTGGCTGTCTCAGGAATTCTGGGAGTTGAAGTCCACAGGTTGTAAAAGGGCCACATTTGCCCAGCCCTGGTATCTCTTAACAGAGGCTTCAACTTGCCTGAAATTAGATCAAGCCAGTGACTGGGTGGGCGTGGCTAGCTGGTCACGTGATATATGTGTATAGGGACTACTCAGAGGGCTGAAAAAAGTCATTTCTGACAGGTCCTCACACTTATGACTGGTCCTCACACATATGACCATCCTCACATTTATGCCCGTGCAGCATTCTTAAAACCATGTCACTCATTTCACAACTGCTTCTCTTCACCATGGTGACAAGATAGGGCAAAAACGTAAAATGTGAGGACAGTCGTAAGTTCGAGGACTGATCACAAGTGCGAGGACCAGTCAAAAATTACTTTTTCAACCCTCTGAGTAGTCCATATGCACAAAAGGACTACCCAGAGGGCTGAAAAAAGTGATTTCTGACAGGTCCTCGCACTTTTGACCAGTCTTTTTTTATTTTGAAATTTATCAGTAGCCGCTGCATTTCCCACCCCCAGCTTATACTCGAGTCAATGAGTTTTCCCAGTTTTGGGGGGTAAAATTGGGGGGGTCAGCTTATATTCGGGTCGGCTTATACTCGAGTATATACGGTATATGCCGTCCTTCTCTGGAGACTCAGGGCGGCTTACAATGCATTAAGCAATAGCCTTCATACTTTTGTATATTTATACAAAGTCAGCTTATTGCCCCCACAAACTGGGTCCTCATTTTACCTACCTTAGAAAGGATGGAAGGCTGAGTCAACCTTGAGCCTGGTGAGATTCGAACTTACAGTAATTGCAGACAGCTGGTGTTAATCACAATGCTTTTAGTCTGCTGAGCCACCAGGCCCTTTCTTTCTTTTCAGCGAGTTTGACTTGAAGTAAAACTCTGCCTCCATTTCCGTGGGACAAGTATAATCTTCTATCAATATCGCTATGGGAATATAATGCGTAACAAATACAGGTAGACCTCTCTTAATGACCAGTTGCTTAGCGATCGTTCAAAGTTACAATGGACACTCCGCAAAAGATACTTACAACTTGGTTCCAGAGTTTTGATAACAGCACCCGACCACAGTAACGTGACAGCATTTCAGATGCTTGGCAACCAGCCCTCCTTTACTGCTGGTTGCACTGTTCCATAGTCATGTGATGCAATTTATAACAAAAAAAGGACCCTAGTAATGCATTGACTCTCAGGTCAGTTGACTTGACTTACAACCATCAGGATTTAGGATGGAAATTCTGGGCTCCATTACAGTCATAAGTTGGGGACTACTGAAGTCATCCAGAGTTTTTGTTGTTGTTGTTGTTTGGTCCAAACTGTTCCCAGTTCAGCTTATGTCCAATTAATAATTCCAGCAATGCATCTTATCGCACACATGGCCCAGATATCGATGGCTTTGATGGTGTTTCCACTGTTAATGACAATTGCTAAAGACAAATAGCAATTTTCTCTCTTTCTTTATGCCAGGGTTTTCCAACCTAGGCAATTTCTGGATATATTGATTTCAACTCCCACAATTCCACAGCCAGCATAGCCATTGCTGAGAACCCTGGGAGTTGAAGTCCACTCGCCTTCAATTTGACAAGGTTGGGAAACACTGCTTTACCCAGCAGTGGGTAAATCATAATCATTGAGCACTGGAGCTGCAGTTTCCTGTTATTCCAAGCAGGGAAATGTTTGAAAAACTAATATCATCCTTAAATTTCCAATATAATGTAGCACATATGACAAAAGCAACTGGTTTTGAAAAGCAGCTATGGCACAAGATTCATCAGCAAAGAATGATGTTAAGACACTATATCACCTTGCCTGTGAACTAAGGGGAACTCGAACCAACTCCAATGTCCCAATTAAAGATAATAGATTAACAGAGTTGGAAGGGACCTTCTAGGTCATCTAGTCCAATCCCCCGCCTAAGCAGGAGATCCTACACCATTTCTGACAAATGGCAGTCCAATCTTTTCTTGAAAGTCTCAAGTGAAGAAGCTCCAACAACTTCCGAAGGCAACTTCTGTTCCATTGGTTGATTGTTCTCACTGTCAGAAAGTTCCTCCTTATTTCCAGGTTGAATCACTCCATGCTCTTTAGTAAAGAAGAACAAGACAAACATTGGGCTGAACATTTTAGTCCATCAAGAACTTATGATTTTGCCAACATTGCACCACTTCAGCTCAATATGAAACCAGTTCCAATTACTGAAGTTCAGAACACAATACTGTTGCTAAAAAATGGCAAAGCAGCTGGTTTAGATGAGATATCCACAGAGTTCCTAAAACATGATGGAGATTGTTTGGTGCAAGAGCTCACCGTTTTATTAAACAACTGTTGGTGCCAGGAATGTGTAGCAGAAGATTGGAGATGGGGATTAATTGTTAAAGGAACAAAGAAGGGGAACTTTATTGACTGTAACAACTGGAGGGGCATAGCATTGCTATTAGTCTCTGGAAGATTTCTATGCCTTGTGTTGCTCAGGAGACAACAGTATCAAGTGGATGCATACCTGTGAGAAGACCAAGCAGTTTTCTAATGGGAATGAGGTTGGACCTCTTATAAGTTTTCTGTGTTGCAAGTATGAGTCCATCTGTTTAAGCTACACCATAAGCCTGCCTTCTGTGGCTCAGTGGATGATCTAGGCTCAGCATGCACACTGCTAGAACCAATGACTGTTTCCTCTTCACCAACTCCTTTTCCAGCAAATGCCCTTGAGGCATTAATTAGTTTTCAGCAAGACTTTGGCCCTAGCAGTTTTAAGGGAAGGCGTGCATTTTGTGTACTTAAATCCTGACTTTGTAGCTATTCAGTTGATTTTATTGTATTGCTCTATGTCAGGGGGTGTCAAACTCAAGGCCCATGGGCCAATTTCGGCCCATGGGGTATCTACATCTGGGTCACGGGGCCACCCTGGAAACAGCAAAGGACCTGCCAACGGTGCTTCTGCCAGCTAAAATGTACCTCAGGGGAGGGATGCGCCCCTCCAGCTCCATTTTCACTGGCAGAGGGCTGCAGGAGGCCGTAGCAGCCTAAAATGGGGCCCATGGGTTGTGTGTGGGATCCCCCTGGGCTCAGTTTTCTCTGGCAGAGGGCTGCAGGAGGCCGTTGCAGCTTAAAATGGGGCCCGGGGGCTGCATGCGGCCCCACCGGGCTCCGTTTACACTGGCAGAGGGATAGCAAAACAAACTAAAAACAAAACAAAAGGAGAAAATGTTTCCCTTTTTGCATTGGAGCATCCAAGAAGGGACAGGAAAGGAGAAAGGGAAAGAGGAAAGAGGAAAGACAAAGAAAAAGAAAAAGAAAAAGAAAAAGAAGGAAGGATGAGAAGAGAGCAAGGAAGGAAAAAGAAGGAAAGAGGGGAAGGAAGAAGAAAGGAGAATGAAGAGGGAGGGAGGGAGGGAGGGAGGGAAGGAAGGAAGGAAGGAAGGAAGGAAGGAAGGAAGGAAGGAAGGAAGGAAGAAAGGAAGGAAGGAGATTATAATGAGGGGGAAGGAAGGTCTGAGGGAAGTCCTGTCTTAGCACTTGGCTACTACAGGTGCCCACAACATGAGTGACATTGAGCTAGCCACGCACACCCTGACTATGCCCCCCCCGAGGTCAAACACAACCCTGATGCAGCCCTCAGTGAAATCGAGTTTGACACCCTTGCTCTATGTGGACCATGGTAATGGGGTGGATTATAGCTATTTTACATAAATAAATCAATCTCAGTGTGACTAGAAAGCTTCCGCATTCAAGAAAGGGTGCCACCCATTCTCTTCCAACAAACATTTGATCGGGGAGGGAGGAGATGGTCCTGCATGTTCATTGAAAGTGAGAAAATGGTTTGTGTAAACCGTTGGTAGAATTAAGTACTGATAACACTTGTGAAGACATCTGGGAGAAAGATCATCCATCATTTTCTCAGCCTGTGATGCATTTCTCTTTGGCAATCATCCATTTTAATCCACATAAGATTCTCTGTTCTAAATAAATATGCAGTGGATCATATTACTGTGATGCAATATCAACATCAATTGCAATTATTAATCAATACTTTAAGATGCCATCATATCCTTTCACACTCAGTTCCCATGAAAGAAGTTGATTAATTAAACCAAAGTTTCAGCAGAGGAAATCTTCAGCAGCCAGTCATCCTCTCCTCTTTGCATACCATTTCCCCCTTTTTTCACAACACATTTTTATGGGTACCAGAAAGAAAATCCCCCATTGAAACTGTCATCTTTTCCTCATTCCATTTTTAAAAAAAAAAAAAACCTCCCACACTTTCAGTGATGTAAACCTGCGTTTCTTTCCTTCTTCCTTCCTTCTTTCCTTTTTTAACTTTTAATTTTTAATTTAAGTGATTTCAGACTTGATATGTGTGAATACTTGAGTTTATTGCCTCTTCTGGCTGGGTATTCTCAAAAAACAAAAGAGATTCCAGTCCAGACACTCCACATACAAGGAGGCAGAATGCTTCAACAGCAAACCGGATGATAGCACTTCAGACTATGAATTGGGTACCTTCTGTCGGTTTTTAAGACACAAATCAGACTGAAACATTACTCATTGCTATGCTAATAGTCTAGTTTAAAAGATGCTTTGTTTCCTTTGTTTTCTATTGATCCTTGTCTGTTATCTCTGTTTTTCTGGAAAATCACATTTTAAGAGGGGTCTTCCTGTCCAAAACATCCATTCCAGGAAATCCTGTTTGTTTGTTAATTTAACAGTAGAGAAGGAAGTAAGAAATAAAACCCAAACAACAATTTTCCCTCTTGGTATTTCTTCTGCCACCACTTATGCTAATACAGGTAGTCCTCAACTTACAACCACAACTGAGCCCAAAATTTTATGTTGTTAAGTAAAGATATTTAAGTGGGCTTTGCCCCATTTTATGACCTTTCTTGCCACAGTTGTTAAGTGAATCACTGCAGTTGTTAAATTAGTAACAAGGTTGTTGAATGAATCTGGCTTCCCCATGGACTTTGCTTGTCAGAAGGGGATCAATCACATGACTCCAGGACACTGCAACCGTCGTAAATATGAACCAGCTGCCAAGCATCTGAATTTTGATCACGTGACCATGGTCATAAATGTAATAAATGGCCATAAGCCACTGTTTTCAATGTGTGTTGTAACTTTGAACGATCACTAAGCAAACTGTTGTAAGTCGAGGACTATCTGTATGTCAATTTTTTTCTGCATGTGCCTTTGATTCAGTGTTGACTTCTTGTGTCTACCTGGGCAAGACCCCTGCAGGTCTTTTTGATGAGATTTTGGTTTGCCATTGCCGCCTTCCTAGGGCTAAGTGAGAGCGTCTGGCCCAAGATCCCCCAGCTGGCTTTGTGCACAGGTGGGACTACAACTCATGGTCTCCCGCTTTCTAGCCTGGTGCCTTAACTACTACACAACACTGTCTTTCTTTCTCTTATTACAGGGTGTGCAGTGCAGCCATAGCAGCAAGGTGAGTATTCAGTAGGTGAACAGGAGGTGTCCTCCCTGCACTCACTAGCATCAAGACGAGGCAACCTACCTTGGAAGGGGAGCTGGGAAGGGCTGGTATTTATATTTGGAACTATTGGCCGTAAGACCCTCAAAGGTGCAGCATGGTCTAGGCCAGGGGTATCAAACTCAATTTCATTGAGGGCCGCATCAGGGTTGTGTTTGACCTTGGGGGGGTGGGGATGGAGCCAGGTGGGTGTGGCCAACTTGACGTCACTCGTGTCCGGGGTACCTGTGGTGGTCCAAGTGTTCTGCCAGCGAAAACAGTGTCCCAAGCTCCGTTTTCGGCTGTGATGGCTTCCTGCAACCATCTGCCCATGAAAACAGAGCTCGGGAGGGCTGTGGGCAGCCCTCCTGAGCTCCGTTTTCACTGGCAGAGACACTGCAGGTTGGTCCTTTGCTGTTTTCAGTGCAGCCCCACTGGCCAGATCTAAGCACCTCTCAGGCCGGATCTGGCCCCCAGGCCTTGACTCCTGGTCTAGGCTTAGGAGTGGGTGGGTTAGGCTTACTCTGATCAAGGGCTTCATTTTCCAGAGCACTATTTTATTTTCAAAAACTGCTTAATACTCCATGTAAGAGCCTTGATTATCCAGAAATTTATTGTTCCATGATAATATTATTGTTCCATGATAACCTAGCCAGAAACCTAACCAAAAATAGACTGACATTTTGCCTATTCCAGAAGGAACTTCCAAGCCCTCCAGAAAAATAAACACTGAGGCAATATGTATTCTCGATTTCTCAACATTGCCAGGCTATAAAGGGATCATAGGAAATCTGTTGACTCTTTCACCAGTTAAGGAAGTCAAAAGCTCTCCTTGAATTCTGCTGAACTCTTGATATAATCCATACATCACAGCAAAAGAACCACGAGTGCTGAGCTACTTGGCTGGTTTTGTTTTATTTTTCTCTAGCATGGTTTGTGGTTTGAAGCTACAACACTTTCAATAAATGGCAATCACCTATCCTTTCTTTTCCATTAGAGTGGTTAGAAGGATTGCCTTTTATGTGGCTACATGCATATTTAAATATTTAAAATACATGTATGTAGCCACAAAAAAGGTAATCCTTCCAATTACTCTAATGGAAAAGAAAAGCTAGGTGATATCAATTATGAATCAATAGAATTATGAAAATAAATCTGAGATTAAATAGTGTTTCTGATGGTGATTTCTGGATTCAGCCTCAATTATTATGCTGTTTTCCTGGATCTATCCCTTTCAGCTTGAGAAGACAAATTAAAAGAGGTAAGCAAATAAATCCATTTATAAGTGACATAACAAGTGTCCCCAAGAGGAAAAAAACAAGCCGTATTCCTGACCTTGGCATGTGGCCTATATTCATTCTAAAATATGATTCTGCCTTTGTTGTTTAAAATGGTGCAATCAATATCACCAGGCCCATAATGTGTTGTGCATGGGAATATAATGTGTGGCTACTGACAAACAATTTAAAGCTGTTTCTCACAAGCCAGTCTGGGAATTGCATCAAGTCAAAATGAAAATGGAGACTCAAATGATTGACTGCTGGTCCACACTAAGATAGATATGATTCAGTTCAGATCTCCTAAATAGCCACAGATTATATTTACAAAATTCAATGACAAATGTTCTGACTCTGAAGGGTAGGATCGATGGTATTTAGGGATGGGAACTATTTTCCCCCCGAAAGGTTTTCCACCCAATTTCCAATTGAATAAAAAAAAAAGTTGAAAAAAAAACACAGGTTGAAAAAAATCATTCTTGGCGATGCCCAGAAGATTTCCTCTAGGCTGACCCTTTTGACCTCAGATGACCAAACTACAACCCCCTGACCAGGGGCAAAATCCAGCAGGTTCTGGAGAATTGGTAGCAGAAATTTTGAGTAGTTTGGAGAACCAGCAAATACCACCTCTGGAGGCCCCAGAGTGGAATGGGAATGGAGATTTTGCAGTATCCTTCCCCTGCCATGCCCACCAAGCCATGCCCACCAAGCCACGCCCACAGAACCGGTAGTAAAAAAATTGGGATTTCACCACTGTCCCTGACTCCTCAAATATTGCCCATCTTGCTGTAAAGATGAGCCACACTCAAGTACACCTCAGATCTTTGAAAAGTAAAAGGCACAACACCTTTATAATTAAAAAAACCCACACACATAAAATAGCAAGGGAGTACTTTAAGGCTCTGCTCTTCCCAAGGCAAAATCAGCTCTAGATTTCTCATTTAAGAAGGGAACACAAAATACATTGTGTGGTAAGCCTTATGAAATGTCGATAGGGGTCAATTCATTCTCATCAAGCTGTCTACCTAAAACTTGGGACGTGGTCACAATGTAAATTTTGCCCTCATCTTTATTTACCTAGAGTAGGCCATCTTAGAAAATAAAATGGCGGATGGCTACAGTCCAGTGCTATAGATAACCATACTGTCACATTATTCTGTTCCAGGATAAGTATCATAATGCAGGGTGCAGAGATGGATTAAGAAATAGTGAGCAAAAGAAATTAAAGGTATGAGATAAGAGAAAAGTAAACAGAGATAAAATGGTATTTATCCCAATACCATTCAGAACTGAAGAAGCTTCTTGAGTGAGAAGCAAAACGTTTTCACGGAAAAACAAAGTCTAGTTGCTTTTTAAAAAAACATCTTTGGGACGACTATGAGCTGGATGACTGAGAATCTGCATAGACATTTAACCATTCACTGTTTTTTGTACCACTCTATCCTCCAAGATTAACCAGTCTTGTTTCCTGCGTATCCATACATTTTTTAAAGTTCTCACCTTTCTGTTTTGGAAAAAGACCTCATCAGTTTCATCCAGTCATAACTTTCTCAGTCCTCTCATTCCTTTCAACCCCTTTGACCTTCCTTCTTATATTTGTACACGTAGTCCTCGACTTACGACCATAACTGAGCCCAACATTTCTGAGCCCATACATTTAGTAACATAGTTGCTAAGTGAATCTGGTGTCCCCACTGATTTTGCTTGTCAAACATTGGTAGAAGGTGATCACATGACCTTGGGACACAGCAGCAGTCATAAGTATGAACCAGTTGCCAAGCCTGTGAATTTTGATCACATGATCATGGGGCTGCCACAAAGGTCGTAAATGTGAAAAATGGTCATAAGTGCTGTTGTAATTTTGAACAATCACTAAATGAACTATTGCAAGTCGAGGACTACCTTTATTGTGATTCTCTCTGTTTGACCAACCATCTCAAAATACTGCTTCCATCAGTATTTAGATCAGATCAGTTTAGTTTGGAAATATATTCACGTCTCAAGAAGGAAAGCCAAACTTAAACTAGGATGAAATTTCAAATTCGTTCCTTGGACCTGAAAAGGTGAGAACCTGAATAAGGCATAGTAGTGTGACTGAAATCTTTATCATCTCTCCCAGTCTGCTCCCTTAAAAATGGGAAACCAAGGATTTCTCATTGCATATATACAGATATTGCCTGCAATTTCAAATATGTATAAGTAGTCCTCAACATATGACCATAATTGAGCCCACAATTACAGTGGTAAATCACGATGGTCATTAAGCAGGTCATCATATGACCGTGACCAGTTTTACAACCTTTTTTGTGGTGGTCGTTAAGGAAACCCACTGTTTACTACGAGATGTTTTTTTACTGGAAACAGGAAGTAAATGCCAGTTCCCATTACATGTCAGAGCACAGAACTGTCAGAGCACAGAACAGTGGTGAAATTCAGCCGGTTCTATCCGGCTCAGGTGAACCGGTAGTGCCGGTCATCATGTCCCGTTTTTTACCGCGCATGCTCACATTTGCAAACCAGTAGCGAAGGTAAGTGAATTTCACCCCTGGCACAGACCTTCTCCAATATGTTTTAAGACACTGAGCCACCAGGCCTCTCAACATGACCTGATAGCATTTATTTCTCCTGTTATACCCTCATGACATTGCCTGCTTCTCATCCACTACCACCAGACTGGTTTAAATCCTTTACTGCTCCAGTGTTAAAGTAGGTTTTGCCACTTTATTCTGATACTGTCCGAGGAAGCCTCAAATTGTGTAAAATTTGTTAGGTTTTAACATCTATTATCTTGGGGGGGGGGGTAGGCATGGGTTTCCTCAAGGTGCAAAGCGCAAATGACATGTCCGTGATGGCATGACATGCAGACTTATGTCAGCCATGATGTAATCTGGCCGTTTGCATGCTGACATCATAATACAGGTGTCATAGTTTTGAAATCCTCTTGGCTTCTTATGGGTACCATTGAAATCAGATGAGTGCAATGAGTGGGAACAGAGGCAATAGAGGCATGATAAGGATCAGGAATGGGAGAGCAAATTACATGCCAGTATTGTTTTCTCCTGAATTAAGGATGGGTGGAGAGGAGTTCAGCTCAGCAGTGGGAAAGGCCCTCCAGTGGCATGGTGCCCAAGGGCCCCTGTACCTATTCCAATAAACGGTTAAAATACACAGAAGAAAGATACAGCATCCTGGCAGGAGTCAGGGTTTTGTGTAATCATTATGTCCCATTTTATGGCTCAATTTTCTCCTGATCTTATGAGCAGATTCCGAGTCTTACTACCCCTAAGACCTGGCAAAGTTCAGTCCCCCTACTGACCCCTAGTGGTACAATGCAACCAGAAGGAGTTTGGAGGAATTTAATTCCCCAATTGTCATTAAATTAGCACTTTGGAGAGAAAGTAAAGGTTTAAGAGCAATGCAGCTTCTGCTGTACATTGTGAAGGCAGAGGACAAGACTGGGCAGATCTGTGGTTTGAGTTATATAGATATTTCAGGTATGCAGCTTTTTATTTTGAGGTCAAAAACAAACACTTGCCTAGTTAAAAATTAAGAAAGGCTAGGTTCGTGGCTTATTAGCAAGAGGACATATAAAAAAAGCCTTTGATTTTCTCATAGCAGACAATCAGATTAATGAAGATATTGTTTTTCCTCTGTGTAGGGCAATATGGAAGAACCACCTCCCCAGCGAGCAAGTTCCCCCAAAACCATGGGGAGCAGCAAATAAACCACATTGGTCTTAGTTACATGGAACCCGACAACATACATATTTCATCGCCTGCGTGTTATGTGGTTGTTGTTATTGAGCATGTTTCCTTGATGAAGATCTCAGTGTAGTTTAAAATTTATTGGGATGTTAAAATGTATTATACTCCATTTTCAAATGAAGGTTATATCCAAAATGGCTTAAAGGAAAAAAAATCAGCATATGTTCAGACCTCAAATATGTTCAAATGTTGTATGGTATGCATGTATGTGTATACCTACAAATGTATACGCATTCATCATAAGTAGCCATTCCATATTGTAAGCAGCACAAACTGAGAGGTAGCATGTGCCTGTCCAGATGAGTATGCTTTACTTTAGCTTTACTTCCCACGATAAGGAAATGCTTTGTTCTCAGTGACAAACAACCGGCTTTGCTTTCCTGTAACCCTGGCCTTATTTTCTTTTGAAGTGCTTCCTATTCTAAATGATCTCCATTTGAAAAAAGGAGGAGGAGGAGGAGGAGGAGGAGAAGGAGGAGGAGGAGGAGGAGGAGGAGGAGGAGGAGGAGGAGGAGGAGGAGGAGGAGGAGGAGAAGAAGAAGAAGAAGAAGAAGAAGAAGAAGAAGAAGAAGAAGAAGAAGAAGAAGAAGAAGAAGAAGAAGAAGAAGAAGAAGAAGGAGAAGAAAGCAAGTCTTGCCCAATCACTATCAAACTGAATTGAGAGGCAGAGTTTAGGAGCGGAGTTTTAGGCGGATCTGGCAAGGGGCGGGGCAGTAGCTGAGGAGGCAGGGAATCTAATGAGGACCAAGCGTGTATAGAAACACCTGTCCGAGTCACTGGCTTCTGAGTGTCTCTGCTTAACCTGCCAGGTGTTTCATCATCAGACAGAAGAACCTGGATCTTCTAGTCAGCCTGGAATGAAAACAGTCGCTTGGGCTTCCTTCTTCTTCTTCTTCTTCTTCCCACTGAGAGCCTGAAACAACCCTGCATCATTTCTCAGCATCACACCTACCGTCCACAAGAGAAACAAGTGATGGAGCAAGGTCAGTGAAACATGATTCTTCTTTGTGTTCTCCTCCTTTCTCTTTATTCTTTTGAAAGGAATATTCAGGAGGGCGATTGACTGAAAAGAGAGCTTTAACGTAACTTGTGCTTCGGGAGCTTTTCCTGGTTTTACCTTTTCGGGTTGGTGAGGACTGAGTATCAATAAGCGTCACGAGGTGCTGAGTTACATTCCATAGTTACAGCAGTTGCTTTCTGGATGGTGCTACAGTAAGTTCCTCTTCCTAGCTGTAGCTCTGTCTTGTCCCATCTGAAGGCTCTCCTTGCCTCTGGCTTTGAACTGGATGATTCACGTCACCTAAATTCTGCCTAACCGCGCAGGAAGATTACTGAACATTAGTGGCGACCAAAGCAGAATAGAGTCATCCAGCTACTTCATCACGTGGTCAAATCAGGCTTCATCCTGCAATAATGGTTTTGAAGCATTTCTATCTGCAAGTTGCAACTTGATAGAAGCCCACTGTAGAGCTCCTGGACACACATCTTAAATGTTTGGGGTTTTTTTGCTCAGAAAAAAAAATGAAATCAAATCCTTAGGCAGGCATTTATGTGGGGATGTACAAAGACTGGGTGGAGTGATAAGTATATCGCCAGTGACGTGCATAGAGAGACCTCAGGAATTTGATCCTCTCAATAAGCATTCTAAGAAACTTCAGTATGAGCTCACCTGATTTGCAGCTCTTAAACCGAACAAAATTACAGTATTCTTTGAATTTTATATCTCTGAATTTGCAGTGTTAATGTTATTTTAAAAGCCTGCTAATGTATTTTTAAAGATGTGTACATTAGGATAATTTAAGATTAGAAATCTGCTTTTGTTGATGAAACCAGTTATAAGTCTACATTTCTTGTGAAAAATGTGTTAAACCGTTTTATAGATGGCTAAATGTTAATTTTTGTGCAGATTTCACGCAGAACTATAGAATCAGGATGGGATAGATTTGAAGAAGTGTAACATCAAGCGGCATGGACAGAATTTGAGTGATTTGTTTTATCTACGGTGTATGCATTCAAACATATCTTTAACGGCCTTTAAGTCTTCCCTGACAAGATATGTTGCAGTTGAATCCAAGTTGACTTAAGATGTAAGATGTTGAGCAGAATTTGTTGACTCTGAGGGGGCACCAGATAATGTGCGTTGCTTTGGGGTTGGAAGAAGACTTGAACAAATTATTTTCAGTTGGCATCCCCATTCTTTTTCTCTCTGGACCTCAACTAGATACCTGCCCAAGGGAAAAACAAATGAGAGTGCTGCTCTGTGGCCTAACTCTTGGTATTTCAAGGTGTTGGTTACCACCTTTAAAGCACTCCATGGCATCGGACCTGGGTATTTGCGGGACCGCCTTCTGCTGCCAATAGCCTCCCACCGGCCAGTACGCTCCCACAGAGAGGGACTCCTCAAGGTGCCATCAGCCAGGCAGTGTCGGCTGGTGACCCCCGAGGGAGAGCCTTCTCTGTGGCAGCACCTGCCCTCTGGAACAATTTGCCCCCGGAGATATGGAGGATACCAGATCTCCGGGTTTTTCGCCGTGCCCTAAAAACCTTTCTTTTCCATCAAGCAGGGCTGGCGTAAACTCCCCCCCTTTTTGAGATATTAGATTTTTAATTGTTTAATGGGTTTTAGTTGGGAGGTTTTTAAATTTTTGGCCAAAGTTTATAATTATTCTTTTAAATTTTTAAATTTTGTATTGGAATGTTTTTTATTTCTGGCTGTGCACCGCCCTGAGTCCAACAGGAGAAGGGCGGTATATAAATTTAAAAAATAAATAAATAAATAAATAAAATTTCAACAGCGGAGGACTAAAAGGTGGAGCAGCAGAATCAGAAGCTCCATGTGGTAGAAACGGGCTCTTTTACAGAACTTTACAGGATTTAACTATTCCATCACTGACGGTTACAGGGAAAATGAAAAAGTTTGCAGCCTTATGATTAAAAGTATTTATAGGTTTCATTGATCATCAGGGATGGGAAGAGATTCCCATCTCTTTGCTATCATCTTTCTGAAAGAACCAGGATTCAGTTGGAAAGAGTATGCTACTCCCTGAAACAATGATTTAGTCATTTTTGTTTCTGCCTCCCTCCACCCAAAATGATATGCAAAATGTCAGTTAGAATTTAGACATTAATTCTGTTCCACGTTGTTTGATGGGTCTTTCAGAACATCAGGCAGAAAGGCTTATATCCTTGTCTCCTTCGCTGCCTTTTACAAAGAGCATCACAATAGTTCTTTCATCTTGAATACCGGAGAAGATCTCGTGTCAGCAGTGCAGCGTGCTTAATCTAATATATGCATGTATCATAGATTTCTTTGTTTTGTTCCTAGTAAATATTAACATTTTAAATTACACGCTGGAACTGCAGCCAGTATGTATCGTATAGAGTTTCCTTTCCTCTCCTATTTTGTCTTGTAAATCAGATGACCAAGAGGCAAGAAGTGTGTTTGTGTACATAGGTGGTCTAGCTTTGCCACCATAGTAGCTCATGGTAAGGTTTATTTAAGATCAGCATTTGATATATATGATACCTTATAGGTTTTAGCAGTAGTCTGCTTGATGGGGAATTCTAGGAGTTGACATCCATACAATCTGAAGTCACCCACGTTTAGGAAAGCTGATGTAATGTACATTTTGTTCACATATAGTGTGCCCACAGCAGGATGTGAACTCAACTCAACTTCTTGCTCATGCTCTTTAGCAACATGAGATAATAGGTTACTAATGATTTGTTGTCATTGTTAGTCCTATCCTCCATAAGTTTTTCCAATCTCATTCTAACGCCATCGAGGTCGGCGCCAATATTGTAGGCATGACGCTTACTTAAACTACTTCATAGTCACATGATGTGAGAACCCAGCAGTATGAAATTCAAAGCTGTCCTTCTAGGCATGCTTCCTAAAAGATCAGACAGCAGTTCACAGGCAGGCATGGTGGATGAATTCAATCATTTAGACTTATCCAATAAACAATAGTTAAAATAAGTAAGTCCTGAAGTGGTGTATGAACCCAGCCATTAAGTCCCCATCTGAGTCAACCAGCTCCATGTTTTCTTTTTTTAAAAAAAGAAAAGCCTTAAAGCACCATGACAAGGTTTGTATTTTAGGCTACGTGCAATGCCTTATGGTAAGGCTGAGAAACTAGTAGACTCATTAGTATATGAAGAGCCCTGTCCTAGGAGCAGACTGATTGCGGAAACATGCACATCTACCAGGACTTTTGCGGTTTTAAAGTAGGAAGTTGGGGATCAACAGCTGTTGGATTGAAAGAAGATGCTACGCTATAATTTTAGCTGTAAAATATTTTATCAAAACCAGGTTATTTCTAAAGATATAGAAAAATTAAGGATGTAGGTGTGTATGTATCTATGTATGTATTTTACAATCATGGCACACTGGTTTCATTGTGTATATGTGTGTGTGTGTGTGTGTGTGTGTATCCGCACAAAAAGGAAGAAAGAAAGTTCTATGGAAGAAGAAATTTATTCAAGAAGAAATTTACTCTGCATAGTGTCCAGAATATCTTCTCAGGTTCCAGCAAGGAACTATAACACTGACAAGAAGCTTGGGAGAATTATAATTTCCAGGGGTCAGCGCTAATGAGGTTTGGCCTGTTTTCAGACCCAATTTATAATTTCTTACCATTCTCTGGAGCAAGGGAATCCCAGACTTAACTGTTATCTGTGGTTTAACTCCCTAGCTATTAAAGACTCAGGTAAAGGACAGACGCATGAACTCCATTGCCATTTCTAAAGGACCGAAAGATCTCTTGAAACATCGCCAGGCATGCTGCAAATACTTTTAGTGGTAACGTGTGTAATTAATTTAGTAGCACTCTCTGTTGCTTGATCTCTTTGAGGGCTGAGTCAGAGGGAGGGAACACTGAAATGACTGGAGAAGCACATGGAGTGACACTAGCTGGGATGCCAGGAGCATCTTACAGTACACTTCTTTAAAGAGCAAAGGAATACAGTTTTGGCATATTTCCATCTCTTAATGCTATATAATTTGTTGTTCATGGCTAGGTTTTGCATTCTCATAATCTATGCAGTTCTACAGGAATAGGCAACATGGTATCTGTCAAATCTGTTACACAATCCTTAGATAATCTTAAATCACTGAGATGTCAGAGCCAAATCCCACTAAATTCAGCGAGTCTTCCTTCTGAATAAATGTCTGGCACTGCTCTGCACGAAGGCAAAACGAAATCGATGGCTAGATTTCCCAAACCCATTCCTTTTGCGTTGAGGGTGGTTTGCAATCTGAAAGTATTTTTTTGCTTTCTCCTTAATTTCAAAAGTTTCTTCCCCAAAAATATTTCTGTGCTCTGCCCTATTCTTTCTTGGGCGGATAACAACAAGAGAGTGATGAGAGCATCAGAAAGATAAGAAATAAACGGGATATCACAAATAGAAAGGTGGAAAGGTGAACAATCCTATTTAATTCTAGATCCCTTGTCTTAATCCCATTCATTTATTGGCTCACATCCTCCAACAGCTAAGAATACAGCTGCAAAGTCTACCCATCTCTGCTGCAGTATTTATACCAGGGGTGTCAAACTCACGTCATCACAGCAGCGTCACCTGATGTATCGGGACTTTTTCCCATTTTGCTAAACCAGGCGTGGGCGTGGCCAGTGCATGATGCATCCGGTCCGCAGGCTGAGAGTTTGATAGCCCTGATTTATACAGAGCTGGATACAACAGTTTATTCATTCTGATTTCAGCTGGTGGGCTACAAATATCTGACCTCAAAGGACCTCTATGCTGCCACCATTTCCACTTCCTTGCAATTGACTTCATGGTTGCTGATTTTGAAATGTAGAGTGAGGTATGAGAGAATAGGGGGAATCAATGGTCTTGAAGTTCTGCAGAGCTGGAACATGAGAAGACAGATTTGCTAGCATAGATCTTAAAGAGCCCTGGTGGCGCAGCAGACTAAAGCACTGTTATTAACATCAGCTGCCTGCAATTACTGCAAGTTCAAATCTCACCAGGCTCAAGGTTGACTCAGCCTTCCATTCTTTCAAAGGTAGGTAAAATGAAGACCCAGATTGTGGGGGCAATAAGCTGACTTTGTATAAATATACAAAAGTATGAAGGCTATTGCTTAACACATTGTAAGCCGCTCTGAGTCTCCGGAGAAGGGCGGCATATAAATCAAATCAAAAAAACAAAAAAAGGAGCTGGTGATTAATGGATTCAGATGACATGATGAGAATGGGCAGTGCCAGAGCAGATGCCAGATTGCCACATAGATCCACATGGAAATACCCTTCTCTCTAGATTTGGGCAATTTATTCCATGTTGGGGTTTGTTTTTAATCTATGAGAAGGGAGAACATTCCATAATCCAGGTTTGGGACTAGCAATATTTGACCAGTGAACATATAAAGTCACCACAGGAGGCCAACCAAAACTCTATCAAATATCCTAACTGCCATAATTGGCTGCTGTTAACATGGTTTGATCTGCTTGTCACAGATAACTGAAAACTGGAAAGCAGGAAGAAAACAAAATTTTAAAATCTTCCAATTACATCAAATTCTGGGGTGCTTCTCTCCAAGACTGAGATCGGTGTGAGATCCTAAAGCTTTATATTTGACCTCTAAGCAAGCTAATTCCCTTATCAAAGGATCTTTCAAATACTGTTGGCCCATACAATGAATTATGTAACAATATCAAAGGCAAACTCTTTTACTATAACACTATTCTAGATTTTGCTCCAAGTTTGGGGCAATGATATGGCAATAGAAGCTCATGTCAGACTTAAAAGGTAATCCTTATAGAAATTTATTTTTATTTATTTATCACCACTCATTGCCCTCACAGAGTAAAATGGAAGGTTATTACAAAATGTAATCAAAGCAAGGAGGTGGTAACTTTCTAAAAATGCTGATATGAATCTGCATGGAATCATTTCTTCTGAGGTTTGTGATTATTTAGGTGAAAGGCAGTATTATGGAAATATTTCACTCACCCAACTAAGAAACATACTTTCTTGTTTCATGCTTCTAAGTTGCTTTCTTGTTTTAATGCAATTATTTACTTTGGGATATCTCCTCAGTTCCACAGAACTGAGTGGCACGTATGGTCAAACCAGATTTTATCATCTATTCTTTAAAAGAAGGAAAACAGGAAGAAAAAAATACACATCTTTTATGACTACCAAGAAAAACCAAAAATGAGGAAGTATAGATCTGGGGAAATTTCAGAAATCTCAGTGGAATGAGCAAAATTTTCAGTGGCAAAAGCTTATGGTCCTGAATTGCTTCTACTTAGGAGTGTCCAATGAATTAAGCAAAGTGAGAAAACATACACAAACAATATAATTTGCATAAAATCATAGAGAGAGAGAGCACCATCTGTTGTCACACAAGATTATGACAGCATTTGGGAAGGTACATACCAAATCTCATAGAACTAACTATACATATCCATTTAAACCCTTCCTTTCAGAAAGGAAATAGCTTTTTCTTACTGAAAGTCAACTCTATAACCATTTCCCCAAATATTTTGGAGCCGATGGAATTCCATAGTTTTAATCAATTTCCAAAAACATAATGTACTCTACTTTCAACTGATCTGTGAGATATGTCACAGGTTGGAGGTGGAGGATAGAAAACATATAGAGCCTTGGCTGATTTGTATATTTAATAACAATGCAATAAGCCTTTTGGTATCCAAGGGATGGGCACTGGGTAATGTTGCTCCACTACACACTAAGGCAACCATGTCCTACTAACTGAGAGATGGTAGAATGTTTATGAACTGCCAAAGGCGTGACATCACCTCCGTTGATTCCCTGGGAAGAGAAAAGCAAATGTCACCCTGTACTGCTGGAAATTATAACTGTATGGGAAAGGTGGACCCACTGAGACTCCCAAACTAGTCTGTTAGTGTGACTCTTGAAGGCAGTGCCAAGATACAGCAAACTTTTCACTCTTTGCTGCCATCTGGTGGTTATCCAGATTTTGGAGCTCATCTATGGTGCTCCAATTTTATAATGCTTCTCAAAGTTTTGCTACTTTCACAGACATTCCAAATGTTTCCACCAAGCTGTCTTTTTTTCATAAGAGAGAGAAAATCATTATGGGGAGTAGTTGTATTCATTGATTTATGCCATTCAATTCAATAGCATTTAATTCAATCTGTAAATCGGATCCAAATTTAGATTCTGCCTTGGCACTTAGGTTTGTTCTGGCCTTACCCACATTTTGTAGCATTGCTCTTGGTGTGCTATTTAGAACTGAAATTATAGTCTCACATTTTTGTTTAGTCATACCAATCAATCCTCCATATCATATTCTAGAAACAGCGGTAGTTCAAAGACAATGTAGACTGGGGTGTTTGGGTTCAAGCCCCATACTCTTTTGAGTCATATTCTCTCCATAACTTCCTCTTTACTTTCTCTTAACTTCAGGTTGGTTAGATAATAGCAGAGTTGCTACCACACCTTGTTGATGACAAGCAAATCATAAAGGTGATATGAATTGTCATCTCAACAAAGATCATGTTCTTCCCACACTTTCCTTCCGAAACAACCTAGATCCCTTCCAATTTAAGCATTAACCCTTCTATTGATATTTTAGATTGGGGCACTTTTTTTTCCTGTGCAAACCCACTATCCAGTAGCTCCTTGATGGTAACCACATTGATCTCATGACTGTAATATCTCAACCATGGATAGACACACCAGATAATTAATCATCAGCATTCCATCTCTGCAATTTTTCATTCTATAAGTGAGGAAACAACAAGAGGCAATTCAGTGCTTTGGCCAAAGTCACAAAGAAATTAACGCAAGGAGTTGAAAAACACAGGCAAGCTCCCTGAGTTCCACCTCCATTTTGCTTGAGCCATCCAGCACTCAGACAAGTTGCAAGCTCCAAAGAAGTGGCACACTTTGCTAACTTTTCCAGTCTTCCTAAAGGATCTGCCTTGAATTAAGTTAGCTAAGGGATTAAAGCAGGGGTGAAATATAAATTTGTTACTACCAGTTCTGTGGACGTGGCTTGGTGGGTGTGGCCAACTTTTTTTTTTTTACTTTTAAAAGCATTTTTTCTACAGCCTTAAGAGGTTGCAGAAAAAAATGCTTTTAGAAGCCTCTGACGATCCCAGCTGAGCCGCACGATCATCAGAGGCTTTTTTTTTAACTTTTAAAAGTATTTTTTCAGCCTAAGAGGTTGTAGAAAAAATGCTTTTAAAAGTTAAAAAAAAAGCCGCTGATGATCTCGTGGCTCAGCTGGGCATGGGGGGGGAGGGCACGGAGGGATTTTTGCTACCGGTTCTCCGAACCACCTGCCACCATCGCTACTGGATCGGGTGATCCAGTCCGAACCGGGAGCATTTCACCCCTGGATTAAAGGTGCATCGGGGGAGGGCGGCTTTGCAGTAAGAAAGGCTTGCCATTCCAAAAACTAGTTTCCCACACACACACACACAACCTTTTGAGCACCAGGGGCCAGTTTTATGGAGAGAGGTTTTTCCATGGACCAGAGAGGGTATGGTTTTGTGTACTGTCTGCATCCTGTGGATGGGGTTTTGCTTGTTTTGCACGGACCGGTTTCTGGCATGCCGTGTACCGGTGCCAGTCCACAGACTAGGGGTTGGGGACCCCTGCCATAAACCTGAGTTGCACTTTTGCTCTATATATCTGATGCATTTGGCTTTTGGGAGGTATAATGTTTTGTGCCAGACCCGGACATGTGATTTCTTACTTGCCAGTTATTACATAAAATGATTCATGATATCCCTAAACATGCAACCAGTCTGGCAGCCGCGCCATTAGGGTTCAGCCATCTCTAGTTGGCTAGGCTCCAAAATGTATTTGGAGGGCAATTCTCCGGATTCTGCTGCAAGAATGCTGGCTGGGGTTTTCTGGGATGTGAAACCACATCCTATCTGGAGGGGTTGTACATGGGGAGAGGCTGACTTGCAGCATGCTTGGAACCGCACTATTTGCCACTTCCTCTATCCAATTCACAAAGAGCCAGATAAGGTGAGATGTCTAGAAGGGGTGGGGGAGGGGGGGGAAGAATCTCCATAAATTCTTCTGGGATCTATAGTGATCAAAGTACAACCAACAACAAAACAATGAAAGGAAGGACAAGGGCCATATGTTCAGTGGATGAAGCAGGCCCTCATTATCAATGATACCTATCTGAAACCTCTCAATCATCATAAAGTACTGCAGCTCACAAAGTTGATCTGATGAGTTCTTTTCTGGCAAGCCCTGCCCCGCTAAAATAGGCAGTAAAACATCCTAGATTTTCACAGAGCTTTCATCCTGAGGGCTACTTATACCTCCCCCATAAGTCCATTTTGGAACCATGGGCCATGACTGAAAAGGGAAGGAGGAATGGAGGAGTACCTAACTTCAAAGGAGGAGATGCTCCAGATATCCTGGTTTCAGGACACGTTCTACCACTAGATGAAGTCTGAATGACCAGTCAGATGGCAGCTTCCAGGGGTAGCATCAGTAAACCTTCAAATGGGGAAGGTCCTGCCCCCCTAAAAAGTTGCCCCCAATACCAGTGAAGGGTTCAGTCCTATTGCCTTTGGCAAGCACTCTATTTCGATAAGTAGAACCAGTGGAGAGGATTTTGATTTTATGTTGATTTATTTTTTTGTCACAGAGATCAACCTTCTTAAAAGCTCTCCTTATTGGCCTCTACCTATTCTAGGTCAGGTTTTTAACCTCGGCACTTCAGTTGCATCTGAAGTTGGAACAATTTGATTACTGGGTGCACCATACAAAAGGTTCCCATTATTTGCTGGCTGGACACTGAGGGAGATATCTCAGGTGCACATGCATGTGCACGCCCACTCACCCACACAGGCTCAGATGCGTGAACTGAAGCTCATCCCAGCAGTCCTGTAGTTCAGACCAGCCTTCCTCCTGAGCGGTTCTGCTTCATTGATCTGAAAAGGCTCTTGTTAGAACAACAGTTATGTAATGAAGAGCCAAATGGCCCATTTAAAAAGGCATCTGAGTGTCTCCTAAGGAAGTTAATCCTCTGGATGAAATACTTGTTTTGTTCCTCCCCTGTTGGTGATGCCCAAAGCCATTTGTTCTGACAATAAAGTTGTTCAAACAGCACAACTTTATGGAATGAAGCCAGAGATAAACAAGGGAGGGAACTGAAAGCCAGGTGGGTTTTAAACTGATTGAATACCTGTAGAAAAGCAAAGATGCTTCTCAGCTGCTTCGGAAAGTGAGGTGTGTGTGTAATAGTTGGTGTCACCTCCACTCAGCATCCCAGAGATATCAAATGGAATAGAGACATGTGTGATTGTTGAGTTGGCAAGCCTGGTTGTTTGTTCACATAAGCATATAGTATGTGTGGAGGCAGGATATGCAGGGAGGAAGAGGAAGAGGAAGAAGGAAGGATCAGTCCAGAGGATGTCTCTCCCCCATCAGAAGTTTTGGTTTAGAGCAGGGGGCTCCAACCTTGGCAACTTTAAGACTTGTAGACTTCAAGGAAAGGAAAAGGAAAAGGAAAAGGAAAAGGAAAAGGAAAAGGAAAAGGAAAGGGAAAGGGAAAGGAAAGGGAAAGGGAAAGGAAAGGAAAGGAAAGGAAAGGAAAGGAAAGGAAAGGAAAG
>WNWU01017550.1:0-15625 GCA_012654045.1 Ptyas mucosa | reverse complement strand
TAGGCTGAGCTTGAGGGAGGGGTCAAACACATAATCAGTTTTGAGTCAGTTCTTCATGTCCACAAGAGATCTAAGTCCAGCCCACCTTGAATTACACTGATTCTTATCTACTGCCAATTTGCTTTAACCATTAATAGTTCATATTCTTGTAGAGAGCTTGAGCTTGCAATAAATTATATATTCATTTGAACTCCCTGGACTCCTGATTCTCCAGTGTGCTGAGTACAGAATCCAAGGAATGGGTGTTAACTCTGCCTTTCTGCCTGGAGACTGAGTCTGTCAATCTTCAGGTCACGCCTCCTTTGCCTGTATGTGCTCCAGTTTTGACTCAGTCTTGCCTCAGAAGAGACGGTTGAACAGGATATTCTGAACAAAAAGACAAAGTTCATTCCTTGGATTCTTGACAGATTTACAGTAAGATTGTTGGCATCACATAAGCTTTCACAAGACAGTGAACATCTCGGCTGGCTCCCCAGTCCATCCGGCATAGCCTCCTTCATCTTGGCTGGCTCCCTGGTCTGTCCAGCATAGCCACCTTACTCTGAACTGTTTGGCTGGCTCCCCAATCCATCCAGCATAGCCACCTTCATCCGGGCTGGCTTCCTGGTCCATCCGGCATAGCTGCCTTGCTCCAAACTGTTTGGCTGGCTCCCTGGTCTGTCTGGCATAGCCACCTTGCTCCGGCTCCAACAGATAGAGCCGAGGTCCCTAACTGAGCCCACAAAACAATGGAGGGGACTTGGTGTCCTGTCAACTGCACTTGACAGGTTAAGACAAACCAAGGCTTATCATTATATGAAAAGACAGCCAAATATGTATTTATTTGTTTGTTTATGTTTATTTATTCATTCATTCAATTTCTATTGAATGGCCTGGATCTCTCCCTGCCTAGCAACACCAACTGAAACTGACGCCAAGGAAAGGAGAAGCAGCATAATACAGTGCCACTAACATCAGCTATATAATAATTAAGCTAGTATAGTTACAATAGATATCATAAATAATAAAAGAACTTAACTAGCATATAAAAATAAAGAACACCTAACAAATGTTAATTAGACAACTATCCATATCTAGCTGAGCAATTCCTGAAATTAGAAAATCCTTTCTGGTTCAATTTTATCTGGATGTCCTTTATGTTTTTCTGAAAATTCAGAGTTTTAATTTGGGCTGAGAGGAGATGTTAAAATTCACTATTTCCAGCTTGTCCAGAAATTTTTGCTTTTGTTTTAAAGAGATAAAATATGTCTAATAGAAAGGGAAGGATGGGCAATACTTTGTAAATTCCCATGTAAGATCCTTCAGATTGATATCATGTTGCCAATCTTATTTCTTAAATAAATGTAGCTTATTTTTCAAAGTTGTTTCGTTTGATTTTTTTTAATCATGCTATCTTTTCTAGTATTAATTTTTCTCTTCTGGGGTTATTTTAATTTATAATTTTATGTTCAAATAATTCTTTAGTACAAGTCTAAAGAAATAAAACAATTCTTATTCAAGGGTTTCTTATCAGAAATGTAGGAGAATTTTGTTTGTTCTGCATTTTGAAATGAAATAATTTAATATGGACATCTCAGATGATATCTATATTGAACCATAGCTATTTTTCAGACTGCAGGCCTCTCTTTCCAACTGCATTTGAATTTTACAGAGCAAATGTTTGTTTAGAAATTGTACAGAAACATTCTATATTAAAGAGGTTCTTAGATTTATATATCATCTTTCTTTCAGGGGCTTCACTAAAAATATGAATACCAGACATGAATTGTGATAAGATACCGTAAATATTGTCTAGAGCAACTTCTCAGTGAAACTAACCCTCATTCATTTCTTCATTCTTAATTTTAACTTATAGCAATAGCACTTAGACTTATACACCGCTTCACAAAGCTTTACAGCCCTCTTTAAGCAGTTTACAGAGTCAGCATATTGCCCCCAATTATCTGGGTCCCCATTTTACCCACCTCAGAAGGATGGAAGGCTGAGTCAACCTTGAGCCTGGTGAGAATTGAACTGCCGAATTGCTGGCAATCGGCAGTCAGCAGAAGTAGCCTGCAGTACTGCATTCTAACCACTGTGCCACCACAGCTCATAATGACTTATGTGTCATCTCACATCTGACTGAAATATATTAAGGGTTTTTTTGTTTCAACACCACTGAAATAGGCTCCCTTTAATATATATATATAGAGAGAGAGAATTTAATTACATGACCCAACAAAAACTTGGATGTTATTTAAATAATTACATTTTGTGGAGCACTGATGTTGTTACCTACTTGGGTAACAGAAATGTCTGCAAACAAATTCAGAGAGCAACTAGGATTCCACAGTTTAGCCCTGAGCTACATATAGTCTCTTCTATTAGAACAAAACATTTCTTTGGTATTTTTCAATATATATATATTGTTTACTCTTGAAATATTACTTTTGAACTTGTTAGAAATTCAGTTATATCTTCAGTAAAGGTAACATGAAAATATAATTATTTGTAAAAAAAATATTTTTAGATATTTTGTTTGCAATTCACAAACTTTGATGAATCTGCAAAAACTGCCTTGTTTTGTTATCTTACACCAGTTGTATAAACAACTACTCTGTTTATGTCTTTAACTGACTGTGATCAAATCCATTTTCAATTTGTGCTAGACAAATTAGACCTGATTTACCCCCTGATTATTTTTTCTTTTCTAAGAAATTAAGGTATGTCCATTGCCATATTCTTATAGATCCTTTCAAAACATTTCCTGGTTTAAACAATATGATTAATAACTAAATGTAACATTTTAGACAAATTCAACTTCTTACCAATGTTCATCTCTGTAATTGATATTAATTCACAAATGCAAGGGTTGTATATGTTCAGGATTCAAATTTCACTTTTCGTGGCTTTCAAATTTGTTGGAAGATTTAGCAAAAGATTGTTTCTATTTGCTTGATGGAAAGTAAGTGGAGGGGGGATTCAGCATCACAAGCAGTAACACACAATGCTGAATCCAAATTTTTGAAGACATTATCGGAAGGAAAGACACAGAAAGTTGGGGCAATCCGATTACAAGACAAGGTAGTAGCATTCAGATTGGATGGAATAAAATTAATCACTCTCCTGTTTAATCCTTTAGGCCCATGTTTCTCAGCCTCAACAACTTTAAGATTGTGGGTTTCAACTCCCAGAATTCCCTATGTGCCCAGGAACTGGCTGAGGAATCCTGGGAGCTGTAGTCCACAGTTAAGATGTTGATGTTGAGAAACACTGATCTAGGCACTCTGAGATACTACTACAGAAACTCTAGCAAAAAATTGCAGACAATCCCACAAGGGGGAGTACTAGGAAATAAGGGTTATCTAACAACTAAGAGCTGGACTGATTCCAATAACATTTGTTGTCCTTCAAAATGGGAGTATCATAGTTTCAAAAATAACAATTTTATGTGGTGTGCCTAGTGATTTTCCACCATGTTTAGTATTGCTACAGCCTCAAGTTCTGCAAGAAAGGGTCCAAAATAAAAGGAGAACATTTATAAATGTAAATGGCTTCTGTGGCATTGAATAAATTCCACATTTTGCAAACAAGTACAGCACTGAAGCATAAGGCTATGCTTAATACATCATTGAGCTCTTGCACTGTCATTTCAAAGTGTCCAGTCTGAAGGATATCAAAAAGAGATGAAGTTCTAGCATTGACAAATATCATATTTAGTTTAGAACAAGAATAAGTGTGATGTGTGTCTTTCAGAATGTTTGTATGCGGCTTCTTCCACAGCAACTGCACCCATCCAAGATGGGTGTGAATTTTGGGGATGACTTATGCAGCTGAGCAATTTATTTTTGAACTTAGATGTGACTGCAAAGGAAATTCTACAAACACGACAGAATTTCCCCCGAAATTGTCAAGTGCACAATTTCCCACTGCTGGGAACTCTTACCTTGTCCTACATCCATCCAGTTCCTCAGACCTTCCTCTTTTATACTCAATGGCCTTTTTCTCTCTTCCTTTTTATTCTCTGCATAAACAATCCCAATGAAACGAAAAGGAAGACAGGATGGAGTGCTGATTTTCTGCCAATATTTGTACCTTCCCATGGGGCTGCTGGAGGAAGAGTGCTTCATGAAGAGCTCCATGTGTCACAGGGACAGCCATAGTAAGTGGAAATTGCTTCAAAAGATTAAGAGATTCAAGCTGGTGGCTATGTAGAAGTTCCTTATATAATGTCTTCTTTCTTAATTGAGTTAGATGTCTTTCAAAGGCAATGCAACACATTCATGTGAGAGAAATCACAAATGGTAACTTGTCCTCACTGCTATGAGGACTTCCACTATCGGACATATTAAAGGTCTCAGAAACAGCAAGCCATTAAATAAGTGCTAGTTCCACCAGTAGAAGGACTCAGATGAAAGTCACAGTATAAAACAGAATGTTAGATACATCTACTAAAGTTCTTATTTTATGCGGTTTTCATATTACTTTAGCCCCCTTTTGAAAAAGCAGAAAGACAGCAAAAGGCAATAGTGAAATTTTACAAAATGATCTAAGTGCCAGAGATCACTGCAACAACATTGCCAAAAAAGCATTAAGAGTTGTTAACCTAATCTTGCAAAGCTTCTTCTCCGGGAATATTGTACTGCAAACTAGGGCATACAAAACCTTTGCTAGACCAATTCTTCAATACAACTCATCTGCCTGGAACCCACACTGTATATAGGACATTAATACAATTGAGCGAGTCCAGAGATATTTCACGAGAAGAGTTCTCCACTCCTCTGTTCACAACAGAATACCTTATGCTACCAGCTTGAAATTTTGGGATTAGAAAATTCTACGCCACCTTCAGTCTGACCTAAGTGTAGTACACAAAATTATCTGCTACAACATCCTACCTGTCAATCACTACTTCAGTTTCAACCGCAATAATACACGAGCACACAATAGATACAAACTCAAGGTAAGCTGCTCCAGACTCAATTGCAGAAAATATGACTTCAGCAACAGAGTGACCAATGCCTGGAATGCACTACCTGACTGTGGTTTCTTCCCCAAACACCCACAACTTTAACCTTAGACTGTCTACTGTTGACCTCACCCCATTCCTAAAAGGTCTGTAAGGGGCATGCATAAGTGCACCTCTGTGCCTACCGTCCCTGTCCTACACTCCCCATTTATTCGTATCCTTATCCTGTCTTCATAATCATGTTTATACTTATATCTGTTATCTTACGTGTTTGACAAATAAACAAAATAAATAAAAATAAAATGTAGGTAGCATTTTTATAAAGGATCTCAGTTTCACTGAGCATCAAAACTGAACAGTGCTATTTCATTTTAGTGGATTTTTAAAATGTGCCATTTAAATGAGTATGTGACAGCTTGATGGATATATACTAGTATTTTTTCATCTTGTAAAAACAGCATTCATTTTGCTGTACATTTTCAAAACAGAATAATGGCGAATATCTTACAGATAAATCCATACAAGAGTGACAAAATTGCTTTACGAAGTTGATGCTAAAATATACCCAGTTGTATGATTCCAATTTACATTATTATGTTGTTCCACCTAAGCTAATCTGGTGTCTTCAGGAGCAGAGAGCAAGCTAGCCCTCACTTGTGCTGGAGTGAAATTCCACTGTCCATATAAGATGGGTACAATCTTGTTTTTTGGTTTAGGTAGGCAAGGACCAAAAAGGTCATGATAGCATTTTGAACCCTTCACAGGTGTTTCTGGACAGTACAATGTCTCAGGCAACACCTAATAATCAGCCAAAGCTCAGTGTCTTAAAGGCATGGCTGAAAGAAAGATAGATACCCTAAAGGAAAAGGTGCAAGTAAATCACAAAAGATGTGATAGACCTCTGCATGAAACCTTTCATAGTTATCAAGTGGCTAAGACACTGAGCTTGTCAATCTGAAAGGTCGGCAGTTTGGCGGTTCGAATCCCTAGTACAGGTCTCCTGCCTGAACAGGGGGGTTGGACTAGATGACCTCCAAGGTCCCTTCCAACTCTGTTACTGTTACTGCATTGCCAGGCAGAGAAGACAGACTAGACCAGTGATGGATAACCTATTCAGCACTGAGTGCCAAAAGTGCATGCACACACACACCCATAATGCAATGCATGCGTGACACCCCCCCCATGCGCCCAGTCCCACGTGCACATGCTTGTGACCCCCGTGCATGCCCCCTGCCCCCTGTGCATGCATATGCAACCCCTGCACAAGCACCCTGCCCCCGGTGCATACACAGCAGAGACCTGAAAACCAGCTGGCCGGTGGGAGGCGCACACACATGTGCAACAAAGCTGAGCTGGGGCGATGGCTCGTGTGCCCGCAGAGAGGGCTCTGCCTGCCACCTGTGGCACGCGTGCCATAGGTTCGCCATCACGGGACTAGACTCTGTGTTGACATAAGGGAACTTTCCATGTTCTCCTACCACAGAATTGCCTGCTGAATCAGGAACATAATTTGAATCCATAATCTGCTTTAAAAAGTATTGTTTTATCTATTTTAATTTGAACTACTTTTCATTGTAGCATTGTTAATTTATTTTCACATTCTTTTTTTTCACTTAATTAAATAACTTTGAAGGGGAAAGAGGAATAATACATCTAACAGAAAAATAAGAATAGAATAAAATTTAATATCATTCTGTACCTGAGATAAGTAGTACATAATTTCAGAAAACTCTCTTGTTATCTCAAAGAAACATATAGTTTGCCTTATTGTAGATTATAGCGCAAGTTAGTTTCAGATCTCCTGAAAAATAGCTGTATGATCTGGGGGGGGGGGGGGGAATCCCCAGTTATCTAAAAATGGAAAATAAATAATTGCTGTCACTTTTAAAATAGGGCACTAAAATAGAAAAATTCATAGCAACATTTTAAAAAAATCTATGAATTTTTGCATGGAATGATAATGGACCTCTGATTCTTAACAGAAATCTCTGGATTTACTCTGCAATGGCTCAAATTCAACGACTCTTGGAGATCTATCAAAATTGAGTCTATACTTGTCTTCCTCTGGATTAAAAATATTAATGCAAAACAAATGTGTATAGACTGTGTGATGGGAATGGTAAAGACAAGATATCAGAATAAAACCTGCTATTCCTTACTGTAAAAATATTAGTTTGAAGTCTTTTCAGAGTAAGACCCACCAGCATGTATCTGGAACTATGGAGGGGGGGGTCTCAAAAGATCACACCACACAATTTTTCCATCAATTGCCTCCAGCTGTTCTAAAGCCATGAGTTCCCCATGAGTATCTTTCTAGCACGACTGATGCTAACTAATAAAACACAGAATAGTTAGTTGTTACATGATTGCTGTGGCAAGATTGCTGTATGCACAGAGATGGAATGATTTGATATTACCTACTATGGAAGAATGGTTGATGAAGCTGACAGAGTTTGTTGAAATGGATAAATTGACATCTCTGATTACAGAAAAGATACTGTCCAAATTTATTTGTGATTGGAATCCTTTTATGGACTTTTTTTGTCCATAAATCTATAAGACACCGATTTACAGTTTTGATGATTAGACAAATCTTGCTACTATTATAAAAAGAGGAATATGATATAACTTTAGAGAGAGATGTATGCCTAATGTATATTTGCACTTATAATTGCTGTGGAGAATATTGGAAGCTTTATTTTTTTTTTACTTTTTTTCTCAACCCTTTTTTGCTTTGTTTGATTTTTTTTTCTTCCTTATTTTATATGGAAATAAGGAGTTTTTCTTAGTTTTTACCTTATTAAAAAGTTTCAATAAAATTATATTAAAAGAGGATAGATTGTTACTTTTTTTTAATTTTAGATTTTATTATTGGCAGTTATTGTGTCTTTTCCTTTTTCTTGGGAAACCAAATTGTAACTGAATCATCTGACACAAGTTGCCAAAAGGCTTCCATCTGATTTCCCAACAATCACACAAATGGCTACAATTTATTCTGGCACAATCCACTGCTTCTCCCAGCTTCTCAAGTCAGGCATTGATGATAGCAAATGAGGTGATGGTCGGTAAGAAAAATAGAGGTAACTAAATACTTCACGTTTTACATCCTTAATGTTGTTTGGATAAGAATAAAGTGAAAAGCCTGTAGTTTAACTGGCACTTGTCCATAGAAATAAACTATCAAATAGTTTAGCCCAATTCTGCATGATTTCCCCCACCTTTATCCCAGAAATAAGACTAGGCAGTAATGCCTCAAGGGCGTTTATAAGAAACTTTACAATATAACAGTTACTTTAGTGCATTGGAGCCAGCCCTACCACCAGGCTGAAAGAGACAAGTGCCTCAAGCAATGCAACAGCCTGAGGAGAGTGGCTGATATAGAGAGTGGCTCTATCATTCTGGTCAACTATTCTGTTTATGTTCCTATGAAGGACACTGCCCCATAATTTAAGAATCAATTGACTTTTGTGCATGAAGGAAGAACCATTTGTAATTTGCTTCAGGCAAAAAAATATATTGGCCCAGCCTTACCAATCCTCATTTTGAAATGTTGGTAGTCTGTGGTCTGAAAAGGGAATCCAAGAATCTGCACACAGTTGTGATCATAACACTACTTAAAACAATAGATTTCCTTGAGTTTATAACACTCACAGTGTTATAATATTAGTGTAAGAGAGTGATGCCAAAGATATAATCCTCTAAAGAATGTAGCCAGAAAAGAAAATAAAAGAACATCTAGAGATGATGGATAAAATTAGTCAAATATATGAGCCAGGATTTATACATTAAATAAATCCTCAATGAGATCTACCATGATGTTATGGTTAAGATGTCAGGAAGGATAGAGGAGAACCATACTCAGCTCTGACATCAACTATTGGAATTAACTTAATTTTGGGCATTGTGTTCCCTTAGTCCAACCTGCGTCACAGTGTTGCTGGTATGATGGCAAAATGAGGAGAGATCCACATATAGGCATCCTTGAGCTAAAATAAGATATACCATAAATCTAACACATTCATCAGTCCTAGCGTGGATACTTGATACTTCCATCTCTTAGGCTTTGAATGATAATCCTGTACTTGTTTGTATACAGTTATATCATGTAAGATGGGTACTTACCAGGAAGAACACAGTATAATCAAAGTCTTCTCTGCTTCTTATGTGCACAACTTTTGTATGTAGAGTGGTGCTTTGATCACATCTTTGCAGTCACCATTCTGACATTATTTTAACAACACGTGCACACACACCCATCTGTGTCACAGACAAAGGTAATTATTTATCATTTGCAATTTTATCTCTCCTTAACCTGACTATTTCATCATTCCTCCTCTGGATAACAGTCCATGAATTGAATATAACGCACTAATCCATAAAAGTTTATGCCAGAGTAAATGCCTTCAAGATTCCATCAGACCTTGTTCTTTTTACCAGATGCTGGATTTAATTTATCCAGAACCAAAACAAAGACTGAGTTAATTGTACAATTAGACATCAAAGCCTGGATGAGACATCTTAATGTCCTGACAAATGTCTGAGAAAGGTGAGACTGAGCGATAAGGGCTGAGTAAATGTTATCTTTGAGACAAGATTAGAATAAACATTCTTTTAGTCTGATGCTCATCATCTTGCTACTCCAATTTTTATATTATTTTCATTTATTATTCCCCCCCCAATTCCACCAACACCTCCCAAATGAATATCTTGATAAGCTCCTTTTAATGGTTTTCATTCCTATTTCCACAGCATCTTTCCACACTTTTCTATATATGGAGAAAAGCTTTCCCTTTTCTATTTATGGAATAGCTTCTTTTTTCCTGTTCAACATCTGCTTCTTTTACAAACCCTTTTGAGAATCATTCTATTCTCCCTAAACCTGTTCTCTATTGTCAGCTGAGATGGCTGCCTCCTTACCACTTGTTTCTGCTTTCCACCACTCCTACTTCATCAGAATTACAGTCTTATCTGGCTAAAGCATAGGTGTACAACCTTTTGGCTTGCCTGGGCCACATTCATTCATTCATTCATTTATATTTATTTTTTATTTTGTCGAGTACATATTAGATAATATATATAAGTATAAGCATGAATTGAATACATAAAATGAATACAATTAAAGGGAACATTAAGACAGGGACGGTAGGCCCGCTGGTGCTCTTATGCACGCCACTTTTTTCACCCTTCATTGAGTGAAGATTAATTGTCTTGGGCTGCCTATAAAATATATAGTTAATGTATATAAATCACATAATTATGTTAAAAGTTTATGATCCTGTGGAGCCATATTACTAGCTGTCCACATTACTAGCTGTCCATGTTTGGCCCGTGGGCCAAGGACAGTACAGGTCTGGGCTAAAGTTTTATTTCATTGTTTCTTTATTTAAAAATGCTTGCCCTGGCACAATACAGAAGGGAAAAGAATACAACTACTACAAACAATTGATAGAATGGACAATGATATACAACCAAGAACAGAGCAGTCTAAATAAATGTATTTTTTATTGTCCATTGATATGGGTCAAGGGTAGCTTCCATTATTTTACCCAGTATAGTGTAGTAATAAGCAGTTGAGACTTGGAGTGAGAAATGGCATGATTTAACCTCTATTTCCGTGATCCATGAATGACTTTGGACAGTCATTTTTTCTCTATAAAACTAACCTCACAAGGTTGTTGTGGAAATAAAATTAGTGGTAACCCTCAAGAAGCTGCCTTGAGGCCCCAAAGAAAAGTTGCATATAAGTACAATGCATAAGTAAAACTTAGAGTTCCCTTTGAAAATGTCTGTTTTAAAGTAATTTCTAATCACATTAATGGCCATCAGCTGATTTTTAAACCTGAAAGAGGAGGGAGATATCTATTTTTCTTTTACCCAGACAGTAAAAGGCCTTTTAACTTAACAGAAAGTAGTCCAGTGGGGGATTACGAAATATCATCCCATTGTCCAGATCCTGTTAGATCCAATCTTTTGCATGCTGTTTACTTAATGAAAATGATTTTAAGAGGGGACCATTTGTTTGATTTAATATCTGACTATTATTGTCTATCCTGGTTCTTCATGTAATTCATTCTTCTACTAGCTATACCAGAAATAGGCTATACTACAATACTAGCTATACTACAAATAGGCTATACTATAATACAAATGAAGTCTGTAGGAAAATCATTTTAGGACCGGATTTAGGAAAATATCAAAGAATCATACACACATTGAAAGTCACTGAAAAAAATTCAGCAGGCAAATACAGGATAAATTAACTCCTACAGGTCAGAGTTTAGATCAGGGGTGTCAAACTCGAGGCCCGCGGGCCGGATGCGTCATGTGCTAACCCAGGCCTCTGCCTGGTTTAGCAAAGGAGGTAAAAGTCCCAATACGTTACCTGACACCACGTGACACTGCGAGTTTGACACTCCTGGTTTAGATGAAAACCACAAATCCAGTTAACAAGAACCTTGACCTCTTCTCAGGCCAAGTAAGGCCTGGTGTTAATGTGGTTGTTATGTATTGGTGGATCCCTGTCATATTTTTGTACTGTTTATTCTTCTATTGTTTTAGTCATGGCTCTGTGTTTATGGCTGTGTGGGTTTTAATTGTTTTTATTGGGATTTCTTTCTTTGGATTTTGTAAGCTGAATGTAATACTTTAAATTAAATTAATAAATCCAGACAGTAGATTCTGGGAGATGGCAGCCACAAGTTGCTGTGTTCCAGAGGACCTAGTGTCTCTAAGCTTCTTGGTACATGAAAATTATTCTCCGAATCTTCAGAAATGCTGCCTCCAAATAATATGGAAGATAATGTCCCATTGTGCTTGTTTAAAAAATTAAGTTGCCAGTACGTCCATTTTTTGTAAAATAAACAGAGATGCAGAGACAAAGAGTTTCAGTGATGCAATGCCTTCTAGTTAATGGGATGCAGACATCATGCATGTATTGACTTCAATTTGGTGGCTATCTTGACTATTTTGACAGAGCCTGTGGATATCCTGAAATAAATGATAAAGAGTATGAAATAAGAGGGAAAAATATGTTGTGTGTCTAAGAAGCTAAGAGAAGGGGAAAAGATGTAATAAAACTGAATGAAGATGATTTGATTTTATGAAATAGAGTTGGATCCATATGGCAAAGTGAATCTGGATCTTTGATTATGAATAGAAGGTCTAAAATATATATCAGAAAGTTTAAACCAAAGTCATCTGCTTTGTTGTGGGTACACATAAAAGTAAGAAGCCATTGGCTGGGGAAAACTGCATGTTATATTCTACTGGAAGATAATAGATTATGATTATGAGGTAAGGTTTGGAGAAAAGTGTGTGACACCTGAATGGATGCCCTTCAGGGTAACAGAACTGTTTCCTTAGATGACACAATTGATGGACAAGAACAAGGCAAAGGAATTCAGAGAAAAATAATTGGAACATTTGGAGATCCAGGGATAAATGGCGATTGTTTGTTCTAAGAGTATCCACTTAGAAAAACTTACGATTGTTTTCAATACATGGTTTAAATATAAGTTTATCCAGGCATATGCATGGAAAAAGAATTAATGGCTATTTGTTTGTTTATAAGAAATGATTGAGAGATTTAGTGAAGGGTACACAATATTGACTGTGAGACAGACTTTTTTTTTCCTCTCAAGAATAGATCTTGGGGGTAAATGGACATGGAAGAAAGTAAATAAATAAAAGAAATTAGAGTGAAAGCAGATGGATTGTGCCAAGAGGACAAACAAGTCCAGTATGGAAAAAAATAGAATAAGGAAAGTGGATATAAAGAAAAATATGTGAAAGCTGCTTGAAATAGAATGAAAATTATTACAGAGTGCCACAGAAATGTGTGGATTTATCTAAGTAGATATATGAAAAATTATGCTTAGTGAAATAATGAAGTGAAAGAGGCTGCAGGTGAGAGTGAGAAAAATGAGATTCAGAGAAGAATAAGGTAAAATACACCTGAAGAGAAAAAGAATACTTCCAAAGAACACAGTCAAAAGTGCAATGAATTAAATGAGACAGAAAGAATGCAGAGAGATTCTGATGGAAATAAAAAAAAAGGTTTTGAAAATGAGTGAAAAGAGCCAAACAACTCTGCAGCAGAGTGAATAGGATTAAAAAATAAAATAAAATAATAATTTAGATAGAATGATACGAAAATTAACTTATATTAGAAGGAATATTTTAGAGATTTTCATGAGAATGATTACAATATGTTGAACAGTGAAACTGAAATAAATGCTATAGATGTTAAAATTGAAGAAAAGAAATAAAAAGTAAGTCCTAAGTGGCATTAGAATGAAAACTGGAAGGAGTACATTACTGTTTCCTATACAAAGATAGCAATATTTGGCTTTCCCAGGTTCTTGGAAAGGATTCAATAGTAGATAAAAAAGGTCAAAGACACCATATAGCCGTAATGGCGAACCCATGGCATGCGTGCCACAGGTGGCATGGAGAGCCATATCTGTGGGCACTTGAGCGTTGCCCTAGCTCAGTTCCAGCACCCATGCGTGCGCCAGCCAATTGATTTTTGGGCCTTCTGGGCCCACCGGAAGTCAGGAAACGGGCTGTTTCCAGCCTCCAGTGGGGGTAGGGAAGGCCGTTTTTACCCTCCCCAGGCTCCTAGAAAGCCTCTGGAGCCTGGGGAGGGCATAAAAGAGGCCTACTGGGCGCACTGTGTCATCATGTTCCAAAAGTGGGGGAAGCATGGGGGGGTCACACGCACATGCGTGAGGAGAGGGCACATTGAATTATGGGTGTGGGCATGCGCGCATGCGATCCCCTGCGCTCCCCCACTTTTGGCACACAACGGCAAAAAGGTTAGCCATCACTGCCATATAACTATGATGAGCAATGGGAACAGAGTATTTATAAGAATATGTAGTAAAACAAGACAAAATCAAGTCAAATATGAATGGGCAATGAATAAATATAGACTGATTGCATACGTGAGAGATCCTGGCAAAATAAATAGGTTGAGTTATTTGGTTTTATAGAGAGGATGAATGGCAATCAAATCACACAGCAAATATATGAAAGAAGTATGAATAGTTGAAGAGGAAGGGAAAATCAATAAAACTGGGTTTGGGTGGACTCAGTGAGATCTTTAAAAATGGAAGTCAAGGTTAAAAAAACAAAAGGCAATACAGGAATTAATGTATAGATAACAAAATAAGGATGGCATTCAAGGGCAGAAAATGATGGAGAGGTGTAGTATTGGTGTAACATAGAATTATTTATATTTTCTCTTATTTCATGTCTTTCATTTCTTTTGCTTACAATTCCTTACATCTCTTCTGTGCTTTGCATAAAGTTGAGTGATGGATATGTGATGGATATGGACATATGCATGTACAGTAAGTGGAAATATTCTATTCTTTGCTTCAGACAAGCCTTGTATTTCCCAGCCCCATTTCCCTCTCAAGAGATGGAACATGTAGATGGATGCAAAGTGACATCTTTATTACAGAAATTTTTATACAGGATGGTTCCAAGATGTAGGTAAGACAAAAATAGGTTACTATAGCCTTCCAAAGTTAGTATTTTTCAGATGTGTTGGATCTGAGCCATGCAGGTTGGAGACTGACTTTAAGCTCAACTCAAAAAAAAAAGTCAATGCAGTTCTCAAACTGCATTAATAGAGGGACAGAATCAAGATCACATGAAGTGTTAATACCACTTTATAATTCCTTGGTAAGACCACACTTGGAATACTGCATCCACTAGATAAAATGATGGATAAATGATGGTAAAAAATGATGTATACATGATGGTAAAAAAGTGATGTTGAAGCTGTAGAAATATTACAAAAAAACAGCAACAAAGATGATTAAGGGACTGGAGCCTAAAACATATAAAGAACAGTTGCTAGAATTGGTTATGTCTAATTTAATGAAAAGAAGGACTAGGGGTGACATGATAGTAGTGCTCCAATATCTAAGGGGTTGCCACAAAGAAGAGGGAGTCAACCTATTCTCCAAAGCATCTGGGAAGACAAGAAACAATGGAAGGAAACTCAAAGAGAGATGCAACCTAGCACTAAGGAGAAATTTCCTGACACTTAGAACAATTAATCAGTGAAATGATTTGCCTCCAAAAGTTGTAGATTTTCCAACATTGGAAGTTTTTAGGAAGAGATTGGACAAACATTTGTCTGAAATGGGATAGGGTTTCCTGACTAAGCAGGTGGTTTATTCATCTGGAGAACAGTTGAGGAAAGGTGGGGTATGCAATAGCATCAAACTTGCCATGTCACCTTGTTGTCATGTGACATTTCGTGACATTTCCCCCATTCGTGGAGCTGGGGTGGGTGTGGCCTGTGCATGATACATCTGGCCTACTGGCTGCCAGTTTGACACCCCTGCAATAGGGGGAGGGGGGGAGAGAGGGGGGGAGAGAGAAGCAGAAGTAATATTAAAAATCCAGTAAAGGGTACAACTGTACATCATGCAGCAAAGCAAATACAAACACTTGCAATATGATTGCTAAGGGGGCCCAAAGGCTGCAATCTGATCAAAAGATAAAGTACAAGGAAGTTAGAAATCAAATATCTATTTACTTTTTCAAGTACCTCTTTTTTTCCTTTTTTTCCTTGTTAACATTTGTAAACAAAAGCAGAGATGGATGGATGGATGGAAGGAAGGAAGGAAGGAAGGAAGGAAGGAAGGAAGGAAGGAAGGA
>WNWU01017548.1:0-33315 GCA_012654045.1 Ptyas mucosa | reverse complement strand
AAAGAAAGAAAGAAAGAAAGAAAGAAAGAAAGAAAGAAAGAAAGAAAAAGAAAGAAAGAAAGAATCTCCAGTATTTTCCTGAATTCCTTTGGGGTTTCATGAAAATTCATTTGGAATTTCCTGGGATGGGTGGATATTTCACTGTATCTAGCTGTATTGAATCTAATATCTTGCATTGTATCTAGTTGTATTATATCTATATCTAATTTATTTCAGGATAACTGATGGTTTATTAACAGTCATATAGTCTTTCCTAGCATAACTATTATTTTGTGCATGTGTCCACCACACACCATCAATATTCTAAAATTGCCCCACACCTAAGAAGGTTGTCTTCTCCACCCTAACTATTACACTATGATGGACCATTTTTTTCCTTGCTTGACCATGTCCAGAATAATATTATAGAAAGCTTACCAGACAGAAGAAAAATGATAGCTTTATCATAAAATGCTTAGTAACAATAAGGTATTTGTTAAAGTTAATTAAAACCTTCTCTTGTCTGCTTCCTTCTTTGAAACTCATTTTCTTGGATAAACACTATTGGGAAGTCTTAATGTTAATTAGCAAGAGTGAGTCATTCAGCCTTTATGACTTGCTTCTCTTTAAACTCAGCTATTGATGTTCTATCATCTTTTTTTTTTCCCCTTTGGCCAGAAACTGTGGCTCCTATCTGGCCATCAGTTCAACCTTTCATTTGCTGGATTTAAATCAGGGGTGGTATTCACTTACTTTCCTTACCTGTTCGCAAATGTCCACGCGCCCATCCACGCATGTGCCTGGTCTTCCACGCATGTGCTTTGGTGGCATGTGTGCCTTCCACATGTGCACCCGGCCTCAAAAACGTGCCTAAATAGGATGACATAGAGCCAGGGTGGATGGGTGGGCAGGCCCACGATTTCTGCTACCGGTTTGGGCAAACCGTTCTGAACCAGCTGGATACCACCTCTGATTTAAATGTCTTGAAGTCTCTAAAAGAATCTTGAAAGTCTGAAAGTACATTTCTCTCCCCTCACCTTTACAGTCCAAGAAACCCTTCTGTGACCTTTGCCACATCCCCTTTGCTTCAGCTGCCTCTTCTCTGACCATTGTCTAGTCTCCAGCACTTCCTCCTCTCTCCCAAGGTCATTCTCATATGCCACTGCAGTTAGTGACCTAATTGTTTTTTTTTTTTTGTAATTTTAAAAAGTTTTTTATTGATCATTCAAAATTAAAAACATCGGACATAGATATGACATCACTGGTTCTAAATATCTTCCAACCCTTAATTTAAACTAATACAAATTATGTTAAAGTTAATATTATAATATAATTCTTTAACCTTATACATTATTTATACATAACATCATACTAACAATCTATATCATATTTCTACACAGTTATACATACTTGTCTATTAATCTATTAGTGACCTAATTGTACCACTGTCCCCACTGAATATAGATTGCAGAGAGAATAGAAACAGCCAGTCTGTTTTTTTAAAAAAAACAGCTACATTCCCCCCGCCGCACCAACGGTATAGTTTATGTACAGAATTTGAAAAGTGGGATATCTTTTTTTTTCTTTTAATAATAAAGGAATCTGACCAATTTATGTACATTTTTTATATTAGCTACAACAGAGTGTTTCAAAACACTTTAAAAACTTTGGCAACGGGGCCTAGGCTTTTGAGCTTGATGAACATGGCTTTTGAGCTTAGCTTAAGGCTAAAGCTGCACATTGCCTTCCCCTACTTTAAATCATGTTTTCCAACTACCTTAGAAGACTAATGGGTCAGTTTTCCTTCTTCCCCTGGGGCAGCGATAGTTAACCTTTTCCAGACTGAGTGCCCAAAGAGCACGCAAGTGCAAGCGCATATAAATGCACACATGCGTGCCCGAACCCCCAAAATACAATGTGTGCATGGGTCCTGCACATGCCCCCTGCCCCCTTTGCATGCGTGCGCAGCCCCCACATATGCCCCACCCCTTGCACATGCACAAATGGCTCTCTGCATGTACCCCACCCCCCTGTGTATGCACACGCAGCCCCCCACATGCCCCCCACTCCCCCGCGCATGCATGGCAGAGACCCAAAGACCAGCTGCACACGCACAGCAGAGCTGAACTGGCGTGATGGCTCGTGTGCCCACAGAGAGGGTGCTGCGTGCCACCTCTGGCACACATGCCATAGGTTCGCCATCACTGCCCTAGGGGGATGCGATGGGGCAGTGGCTTAATTTATTTATTGGTTCAATTTATTTATTGGTTCAATTCATATGCCGCCCTTTTCCGGAAACTCAGGGAGGCTTATAATGCGGCTTACAATTCCTCAGGGCTGCTTAATGATGCTGAAACTGCCTGGCAGCAATGGTCTGCACCCCAACAGTTCAACAGTTCAAGCCTGGCTCCACAAGATGAGTGAGCTCCCATTGCTTGATCTCTAGCTCCTTCCCAAAGTTCCAAAGCATGCAATATTGTGAGTAGATAAATGGGTACCACTTCTGTGGGACAAACCTAGCTGTGTTCAGGTGTGCGGAGCATGGAAACTGGCGCTGGATCTGGCTGGACATGAGGCCTTTGCGAGGCAAGACCAGCGGAGGAGCCCGGAAGTGCCAGCAACCCAAGCAATACTAGTTAGCTGGTGTAAAGCTAATTTGTCCTCCATGGTGCACCAAGGATAGGTTTGCAAACACCAAACAGAATGGACTGCCAATCTAGACTGTCGGGATTGTATTGTGTCTAGCATTTACAGTAAGTAAGCATTTGAACATAGATTATTTTTAACATTTATATTTTATTGTGTTTTACTAATCTAGGTTAGTAATGTTAATGTTAGTACATATTGCCAGTCCATGTATGATATGCCATAAGCTAAATAAATAAATGTGTCTAGCATTTGTAGATTTCCCTGACATTGTATGTCACATGCAAAATCAATAAACTTCTTCCCATGTTCCAAATAATCTGTCCTTTCCACGTTTTTATTGGGATGTAGACACTAACACTGGAAACTCCACAACTGCTCAAAACTAAATTGAAACCCTAAGAGGGTTTAAAGACTCTGTAACTAAATTATAAGAACAAGAGAAAGCGTCACTGACTTTTAAAGGGAGTGCCACTTACCATTTTAAGCCTGGAGATATATCAGGAGCATAGCTTCTAGAGACCCGAATCTGATTCTCAGCAGCTGGTCTTGGGTAGAATTGTCATTCATTCATTCATTCACTTTGGATCTGTGTTGACTCCTGGTAACTGCCTGGACTAGTCCCTATAGTTTTCTTGACAAGATTTTGATTCCTTCCAAAGGCTGAGAGTGACTGGTCCATGGTCACCAAGTTGCCTTTGTGTCCTAAGGCTTAACCGCTACACCAAATGAGGTCTCTATTTATTGGTTAGGTCAGGGGTCAGCAACTTGTGGCTCTGAAGCCGCATGTGGCTCTTTCATCCCTCTGCTGTGGCTTCCTGTTGCTGGTCGGCTCCACAATTGATAGGGCTTTCAGTTAGGACAGGTAGAGGAAAAAGGACGCTGTGCTAGGAGGAGACTCTATGGTGGGGGAACAGGACTTCCAGTTGGCAGAGGAAAAAGGATGCCGTGCTAGGAGGAGACTCTATGGTGGGGAAACCGGACTTCTGGTTGGCTCCAGAATTTAACAGGGGCTTCCGGTTAGGACCTTTGTGGCTCTTTGAGTGTTTATGGTTGCCGACCCCGGGGTTAGGTTATTATACTGCACTTTTCTTCCAAATCCTGAACTACAATCAGGAGTCACATACATGAGATGGAATGCTATGTAAGTTTATTAAATAAATAAATAAGTTTTGAAATAAGTTAGGCTGGAAAAGGATGACTGGCCCCAACACTGTGAACTATAGCTGGCAACTCCCGATTCGGTCGACCACTTCCCCCAATGCCGGAGGGGCCAGGGACAACATCATTCTCAGCTCTTGGACTCTCCAGTCATTCCAGGGGAGACGTGTTATCCCAGTTGGATGGTCCTGGTTCCAACTCCTCCTCCTCCAAACTGGGATCCGACAGGGCCATGACATTTAAAGGATCAACAAAGATTGAAATCTCATTTCCCCCCCCCCCCAATCTAATAGCAACAAGACAAACATTTTCTAGTTGCTAAACCAGCTAGTAGTAGTTTTTAATATTACTTCCTCAGAAACATCTGCAATTTGAGAACTGCTAATACAGTAGTGGCCAAAATTGTGGAAACCTTTTAGGAAAAGTGTATTTTTGAGGTTTGATGGCTAATAACACCACTTTTTTTTTGGAGTTTTAAGATAGTCATATTCCACTGCTGTAATGGCCTGGGAATAGCCCAGATCTTCACCCAATTGAAAATCCATGGAGCCGATGAAAGAAACTTGTTAGTCAGAAGCAACCCAGCAGTAAAACCTAGTTAATAAAAGCAATCCTTCAATCTTGGTTTCACATTGTAACAGCTGCAGAACTAAAAGACTTGGTTCACTCTGTGGGAAGACATTGTAAGGGCATAATTCATGCTAAAGGTGACCCAACTAAGTATTAACTAACATGGTGATATTTTTTGTATATCTCGTTTTTCCTACATGTTTCATTTTTCTTTGTACTGTAACTGCTATTATAGCAAATCCTTCATAAAAGTTATTGCATTACATTCTTGATTAAATTATCTTTCCGTTGATATATAATTTTATGGTACTACTCCCCCCCCAAAAAAGTGGTGTTATTAGCTAGTTTTAGAAAATGCACTTTTCCCAAAAGGTTTCCACAATTTTGACCACTACTGTAGCAAGACCCAATTTATTCCAACAGTTGAAATAATAATTACAAATTCTCCAGCAATGGAGATTAGCAAAAGTTTGTCCAAACCATTAAATACACACACACACCTTTTAATTACAATAATTTTGGTAATGTAAAGGGGCCATTTTGGTAATGTAAAGGGATAATATTGTCCCTTACAGTGTAAGAAAGACCCTCCCCCTCCACCCCAAATGTAGACCAACTTGCAAAAAGATTGCCTACCCTTCTCTTATGTCTTTACAGCATCTTCTTTTCTCTTTTCTTAGGACTGACTCTCTCCTCCTTCCTCATTTTGTAAAGGCTGCTGAAGTGGAGATGAACATTATGAAAAACACTTCAATCTTCCTGGCGCATTTTGACTTAATTCACTGGCAGTCGTACCAAATGCTATTTACAAGGGGCCCACATCAGCTTGTAGTCAGCATTAAGCATTTCAAATCAATTGATGATCACATTTAATTTTTTTTTCATAGATGAGCAAGTTATCGATCCAAAAGTGTTTTCAGTCTCATTTAATATACTGGAATGGACTTAAACCCCCCCCCCCCCCCCCCCGTAAACCTCAGAAAAAATTAGCTGGTCTGCTTTAACTAAGACAATTCTCATCAGTATCTAGGGATGGTCCTGGAATAAAAATTGCAATTAAGTCTTCGTGGATATTTTACAGGTGTCTGGATGGTCATTTATGCATGCAAAGCATTAAAATGTACTTGATTTTAATAAGAAGTGAAAAGAAAGCAGCATTATCCTCCACTCCATCACCCAAATGAATGCAAATCCTGCCACCCCTTGAGTGATTTACAACAATTAGTAAACCTCAGCCTGGACCTACACACATCTAAGTATAAGAGTTGAAATTCTAGAGAAGGGGGAAAAAGTCCTTTTCTCAAACCTTTGTTATCTTCTGCCTAAAAGCAAAGGAATCTATCCATCTAGCCTAGGAAAAGAAATTTCCAGACTGTGCAGAAAAACTAACTCAACTCCCACTATAATCAGGAATGGGCTGCTGGGGGTTCGCAGGGGTTCGGGAGAACCTCTAGCTAAGATTCTGTGCAGTTCAGAGAACCTCCAAATCCCTGGCCCATCCCTCTCAGGAGTCCCCATGCCCCATCCCTCTCAGGAGTCCCCATGCGGTCCATTTTGGATGCAGGTAAGTGCAGGGCACATGCGGAGGCTTTGGAAGGGTGAAACAGACTTGTTTCCAGCCCCCAGAGGGCCTCCGGAGTCTGGGGAGGCTTTTTTCACCCTCATGGATGCTCAAGGAAAGCCTTCAGAGCCCGGGGAGGGCAAAAACGCACGCCACGCCCCCCTACTGCCATGGTGCAGGAGGCTGACTAGGCCACCCCCACCATGGCCACCCACACCCAGCAACCGGGCAGAAGACCCCTTGTTAAAATATTTGGAGCCCACCCCTGACTATAATGCATTTATTTAGGAACCTAGAAGGATGAGTCAGAAATTGTCAGCTTAATGTTAAACAAGACTTAGGTTTTACTAGATAAAATGGATCCAGTTTATATTTAAAATCATCAGGAATCCCAATTGTTGAGATGCTTGCAAAAATGCATAAAAAATGCAAGTAAAAAAATGCAAGTACCTTCCCTTTGGTGGGAAGGTAACAGCGTTCCATGTGCCTTTGACGTCTAGTCATGCCGGCCACATGACCATGGAGACGTCTTCAGACAGCGCTGGCTCTTCGGCTTTGAAATGGGAGATGAGCACCGTTCCCTAGAGTCGGGAACGACTAGCACATATGTGCAAGGGGAACCTTTACCTTTACCTTTAAGTATGTTATGTATTTATTTGTTCACTTGTGTTTGATTGATTGATTTCTATACTTGCCCATCTCAGCAAATGACTCTGGGAAGCTCACGATTCAAAACATATATTACAATTAAAGATTTTAAAACATTTTAACACAGTAAAAAGCATTAAAACAATAAAACAGTTAAAAAAAACCACATTAATGTTACTGGTTCCTTCAGAGCCTAGGTCTGATTATATAACCAGATCTTGAGGGACTTCAGGAATGTCAGAAGGGATGGAGATAATCTAATTTCAGGGGGAAGAATATTCCATATGGTGGGTGCCATGGCAGAGAAAGCATTGCCCTGGGACCCACCAAATGTGGGTCCCTAACTGATGGTACCTGCAGCATGCCTTTTGTGCCAGATTAATAGGACAGACTGAAAGGGAGAGGAGACCCCTCAGAGACCCTGTCCCCGTGAAGGGCTTTAAAAGTTAAAACCAGTATCTTGAATTGGACCTGGAAGCAAACTGGCAACCACTTCAAGTCACAGAGTAGAACTGTAACATGCACTATTCTAGGAACATGCTGGCGATACCTCAACCCATTTCGATGGATAAGCTCACCCAGAATCCTCAGGTAGGTTTTAAAGAAGAGAGGAGACAACATTCAACCTTGTGGCACCACACAAAGTGGGAGCCAAAGACGGAACCTCTTCTCCCCAGTCACTACCAACTGGAACCAACTGCAAAGGAAAGAAATGAACCATACAGTGCCACCCACACCCAATCCTCTGAGTCGATCTGGAAGGAAACCATGGTTGAGGATACCGCAAAGAAGACGGGGTCAACTTATTTTCCAAAGCACCAGAAGGCAAGACAGGAAACAATGGGTGGAAACTAAGGAAGGAGAGAGAAGCAACTTGGAAGTAAGGAGAAACTTCCTAACAGTGAGGACAATCAACCAATGGAACAGCTTGCCTCCAGAAGTTGTAGGTGCTTCATTACTGGAGGGATTTTTAGAAGAGATCGGACAGCTACTTGTCTGGAATGGTATAGGGCTGTGATGGCGAACCTATGGCATGGGTGCCACAGGTGGCACGTGGAGCCATATTGGTGGGCACGCGAGTGTTGCCCTAGCTCAGCTCCAGTGCGCACCAGCCAACTGATTTTCAGGCCTCCCAGTCCCACTAGAAGTTGGGAAACTGGCTGTTTCTGACCTCCGGAAGGTCTCCGGGGGGATGGGGAAGGCTGTTTTTCCCCTCACAGGCTCCTAGAAAGCCCCTGGAGCCTGGGGAGGGGGAAAAACGGGCCTACCAGGCCCACCGTGCCATTGCGTGCCAAAAGCAGGGGGAAGTGTGGGGGGTCACGTGCGCATGTGTGGGAGGGCGGGGTGCATTGAATTATGGATGTGGGCACCCGCACCCATGACCCCCCCCCCCCCACGCTCCCCCCACTTTTGGCACGCGACGACATAAAGGTTAGCCATCACTGGTATAGGGCAATGATGGCTAACCTTTTCTGGACCAAGTGCATGTGTGTGCGCGAATGTGTGGCCATGATTAATTAATTAAATTTATATGCTGCCCCTCTCCGAAGACTCAGGGCGGCTCACAATACATTTAAAAAATCATTATAAAAAGACATTGAAAAATTAAAAAACATTAAAAACATTAAAAACTCATTCACACCATTCATGGCCGGATCTTGCCAGATCACAAGAGCGAGATCAATGGCCCCAGGCCTGCCGGAAAAGCCAGGTCTTCACCGCTTTTCGGAAGGCCAATAGGATGGGGACGGTTCGGACCTCAGGAGGTAACTGGTTCCAGAGAGCTGGGGCAGCCACAGAGAAGGCCCTCCCCCGCAGGCCCGCCAGTCGACATTGTTTAGCTGACGGGACCCGGAGGAGACCAACTCTATGGGATCTTACCGGTCACTTGGAGCTATGCGGCCTGAACCCCCAAAATGCAATGCCCCCCCACGGGCCCCATACATGCATCCCGGCTCCTGTGCAAGCGCACATGGCCCTCCTGCATGCTCCCCGCGCTCCGCGCATGCACAACAGACACGTGATGGCTGGTGGGAGGTGCGCACACATGCGCAGCACAGCTGAACTGGGGCAACGGCTCGCATGCCCACAGAGAGGGCGCTGCATGCCACTTCTGGCAAGCATGCCATAGGTTCACGGATATAGGGTCTCCTACGTAAGCAGTGGGTTGGACTAGAAGACCTCGAAGGTCCCTTTCAGCTCTATTCTGAATTATTATGATACCAAAAGCAGCCGAAGGTCAATTAGGGCAAGGATAGATGCACAAGAAAGAAACTGAAAAGCCATTTAGGATCAGCATTTCTTCATAACCTAGTGGATCTCAGAGACTTGTAAGTTCTAGTGGGCCTTCACTGCAGGCTCTTTGAAAGCTATTGCAGTGCCAAAAATGCCAGAAATGCTATCCAAAAAGCAGAGAATGTTGGAGGCAAGCAAACTCCTTCAGAACTTAAGAAGAGCTTTTGCTAATCAAGCATCCATGACACAGCTGACTCAAAGCATCTTCCGAAAAGCTTAGAGGTCATGAGCATAATTGTCCTCTTAGTTAGCAACTTGGATTTATGGCGTATTGCTTTTGCTCTGAAAGTAATATACAGCTATCAAACCTAATAGCCCTTGATAGCCTGATACTCCATTAATTTGTCTAGAGCTCTTTGAAAATCATCTGAATTAGTGGCTATCCCTTCTGAAGGCAGCCACACTTTAACTAGAACAGTGTCTGTGACACTCAGCCATGATACGATTAGTTTTGGCTTAGTGTGTTTAGCAGATTCAGTTACTATCAGGGGTGAAATCCAGCAGGTTCTGACAGGTTCTGGAGAACCGGTAGCGGACATTTTGAGTAGTTTGGAAAACCAGCAAATACCACCTCTGACTGGTCCCAGAGTGGGGTGGGAATGGGGATTTTGCAGTATCCTTCCCCTGCCACGCCCACCAAGCCACATCATGCCCACCAAGCCACGCTCACAGAACCGGTAGTAAAAAAAATTGAATTTCACCACTGGTTACTATGGTTTGTAAACCAGGCATAGGGTTTAGTGTGTTCTGTTCATGCAAGCCAACTGTGTTTTCTTCGTGGTAGCTGACCTAACTGGCAGTAGATTAAACTAGTACGGAACTGGTCAAATGAAATGAAGTCTAAGCAATATCTAACTTCTTCTGAACACACTGCAATGCTCATGTCATATATAATAATAATAATAACTTTATTGTCATTGTACGTGTATACACAGTATACCCATATAACAAAATTCACTTAACACCCAGAGACCAGGTCCAACACACATAACAAATCCCCAAACACACTCCCACCCACCACAATTCCCCACCCCTAAACCATCCAAACATCCACACAACAGACCAAGTAATACTGTCCAACAGCTCACTGATGGTGGCCCTTTAGTTCATTGTTGAGTGCAATTATAGCTCTGGGATAAAAACTATTCAGAAACCATGTGATTCGAGTTTTAATTATTCTGTATCTTCTGCCAGAAGGCAACAGTCGAAAAAGATTGTAAGCAGGATGGGAAGAGTCTCTGAGAATGTTATGCAACTTCCTCAAACAGCGAGATTTGAAGTATGCTGACAATGTCAACAGCAAGAACTAAATATATATATATCTGAGAGCACCAATGATTATCAGTGGCTGAAGCATCTCTAAAGCTGGGGTGTCCAACCTTGGCAACTTTAAGACCTGTGGACTTCAATTCCCAGAATTCCCCAGCCAGTTATTCTTTGACTGCCGATGATTTTTCCTAGTTTCCATGTAGTGTTTAAGCATGATATATATGAGCTGCAGTGGGGCAGTGGTTAGAGTGCGGTACTGCAGGCTACTTCTGCTGATAACCAGCTGCCAACAGTTTGGCAGATCGAATCTCACCTGGCTCAAGGTTGACTCAGTCTTCCATCCTTCTGAGGTCAGTAAAATGAGGACCCAGATTGTTGGGGGCAATAGGCTGACTCTGTAAAATGCTTGGAGAGGGCTGTAAAGCACTATGAAGCGGTATATAAGTCTAAGTGCTATTGCTATTGCTATGATATTGCTACAGTAGACATGAAAACAGATAAGAATGGCATGTGTTGCTAGGAAAACCCCTGCTTCCAATTATTATAAAATTAAGGGTTATTAAAAGGACAAGAATAAATGAAATGTAGATCTCTTTGGCTCTTTTCTAATTCCTAAAAATTAGACTCTTCACTTGAACAGTTCTGATGACAACATAGAAATATCCATATAATTTTCTAGGAGTAATACAGAAGAATCTTTTCCTGTTTTTTTATTTTTATTTCTTGCTCTAATATGCATCCTGAGATTATTATTTTTTTCTGGTCATCCCCCAGCCAAGTAACTGACATGGTCTAACTAACAACCCTTCGTAACTATTTTTTTGGAGCAACGTCAGACAGAGCCTGTAGTACAGTGGTTTAAAGCACCCTGTTATTAACATCTATTAACATCTGCTGCTTGCAATTACTGCAAGTTCGAATCTCACCAGGCTGAAGGTTGACTCAGCCTTCCATCCTTTCTAAGGTGGGTAAAATGAGGACCCAGATTGTGGGGGCAATAAGCTGACTTTGTATAAATATACAAAAGTATGAAGGCTATTGCTTAACGCACTGTAAGCCGCCCTGAGTCTCTGGAGAAGGGCGGCATATAAATCAAATAAAAATAAAATAAAATAAATAAATAAACGTCAGCTAGCTGAGATTCAGTACTTTTTTTTCCCCCCTAAAAACCTGTCTCCCAATTTGGAGGCAATGAAAATAGGAGGTTGAGATGGCTACATCAGGGGAGGAAATTGTTCAGTGAACAGGGTTGATTCAGAGAACAAGGGAAATTCAGTGGGAAGCTTCCTGTTCTGTGCAGCCGCATTAAGGAGGGAGCTCCAAAATAATCGCTATCTGGTCTGAAATCTGGAACATCTCTGTGTCCACATGTCAGGATTTATATTAAAAGAGCTCCGTTTTTGCTGGCAGAGGCACCGCGGGCCGGTCCTTCACCGTTTCTAGGGCAGCCCCATGGACCAGATCTAAGCATCCGGTGGGCCGAATCCATCCCCCGGGTGTTGAGTTTGATACCCTTGCTCCCTGCTCAACAGGAGATCCTATATCACGGGTGTCAAACTCACCACATCACGTAGCCGTCACGTGATGTATCGCGACATTTTCCCCTTCACGGAGTTGGGTGGGCTAGGCCTGCACATGACACATCCAGCTCTCAGGCTACCAATTTGGTACCCCTGCATACCATTTTAGACATATGGCTGTCCAATCCCTTCTTAAAAACCTTGTGTTAGAGCAACCGCAAATTCTGGAGGCAAGCCGTTCCATTGATTAATTGTTCTCACTGTCACGAAATTTTTCCTTCTTTCTAGGTTGGTTCTCTCTTTGATTAGCTTCCATCCATTGCTTCTTGTTCTTTTCTTCAGGTGCTTTAGAGAATAGCTTGACTCTCTCTTCTTTGTGGTAATTCCTTAGATACTGGAACATTGCTATCATGTTACCTTTGGACCTTCTTTTAATTAAACTGTTTGCTGACTTTTATGTCTCTTAATCAAGGCAGTAAGTACACTAATAATGATCATGGAGAAGAGCAAATTGGGACATCACATTGGACCTACCCTTAAATAGACAAGAAACGTCACGATTATCAGGCACAATGAAGTTCTCAATTCAGGCACATTCAACTCTCTTCTTCATCACATGTCAGATTCATAAACCCAGAACCTACCATGTGCATCTGATATATTTCATTTATAGGAATATATAATAGGTTTCAATCAATCATAATAGAGCTGGAAGGGACTTTGGAGGTCTTCTAGTCCAACCTTCTGCTCAAGCAGGAGACTCTATACAATTTGAGAGAAGTGGCTGTCCAGTCTCTTCTTAATCTTAAAAATCTCCAGTGATGAAGCACTCACAACTTCTGAAGGCAAGCTGTTCCACTATTTAATTGCTCTCAGTGTTAAGAAGTTTCGCCTTAATTCCAGGTTGCTTCTCTCCTTGATTAGTTTCCATCCATTGTTTCTTATCTTACCTTCAGGTGCTTTGGAAAATAAGTTGATTCTCCTCTTCTTTGTGGCAGGAATACTGGAATGCTACTATTAGATGATGATGATGAAGAAGAAGATAGATAGATAGATAGATAGATAGATAGATAGATAGATAGATAGATAGATAGATAGATCGGTCAAACTGGCGGCCCGGGGGTCAAGTGTATCCCCCACCCCAGCTCTGCAAAGGGAAAAACATCACGAAATGTCATGTGACGGATATATATATGTATATGTATGTAGATAGATAGATAGATAGATAGATAGATAGATAGATATACACACACACATGTTTTCTGAGGTTTTCGCGGGTTTTTGTATATAGGTCTTTGGTTATTCAGGTTTTCTCCCACGTAAAATTGGAAGTGTCTTGGCGACGTTTCGATGAAGTCTCATTCATCATCTTCAGGCTGGTGTTTTCGGCTTCGTGCTTCTAGGAGCAAGATGACGAATGAGACTTCGTCGAAACGTCACCAAGACACTTCCAATTTTATGTGGGAGAAAACCCAAATAACCAAAGACCTACACACACACACACACACACACACACACATGTCTATGTAAGTTTTATTAACTGTACGCACGCACGCACACACACACACACACACACACACATATATATATATAGTTAAAATCTTGGGTGTTTTCCTGCGTCATTAAAAGTCTGTTAGTTAAAATGCTTAAAATTCTGGCTAAAATCCCAGTTTAAAATCCTCCAAAATCCTAACAAAACAGTTTGTAAGGTCCTTTGAAACTCTGGCTAAAATCCTAACCAACACTTTAAAAGTTTTCTTTTTGGCAACGTTTCGACAAGCTCTCTCACTTGTCATCATCGGGCCCCTACTTTCAGTTTAGAAGCTTAGTTGATCAACTAATCAAGATGTAACAACACAGGCAACCAACCTGCTCACAGCAACAAAGCCAACACCCCACACCTCCCCACCAGTATTTATAGAGCGACGGCAGCTCCGATCACGCTTTCCTTGCACAAGCATGAAGCCGAAGACACCAGCCTGAAGATGACGAGTGAGACCTCGTCAAAACGTCACCAAGATACTCTCAATCTTTCACGGGAAAAGACCCGAATACACCAAAATTTAAGAAACGGACATTCTGCAAGCTCCAGATCTAAAATAATTAAAATTTTATTCAACTAAGCTTTCGTCAGCCATCTGCTGACATCGTCAGAGTACTACCTAAACTACCATTACAGAGATCTCTGTCCTTATATGTCATTAATCAATACAGACACACACATAAACACACCCATATCACTGTCTGAAACTTCAATATCAAAGCTATTCTCTATTCTTCTCCTTAATGGATAGAAATTGGTTATGAATTTAAAAAAATAACAGTGGAAAGCACAGTAGATTCAAACCTAGTGTGCTAGCAGGCAATCAAACTGGCCATTATCTTAAGATTAGTGCTGTGAAACATCCTTGTATTTTATATATATATATTTTTAAAAACCCTCAATAGATCTAAGCTTTAGTTTAATTCTATTTGAAGGATCTTTCATCAAGAAAGGTTAATCTGAGCAACTGAAGCTAATAATGGTACTCAGGCAGCTGCCATAATCACGAGATTGACCTCAGCGATATGTTAAGTGTGGTGTACTTCACCTTACTACAGTTGATAGCTTTTCACAGTCAATTATCTTACCACGATAACAGCTTCTTAAGGTCTGCAGAGTTAAATATAGGCTCATGTGCAAAAGATTCATCTTTTCTGATCTCACACCAGCACCACCCCACAAACAATAGAGGAGCCTGTTAACCCCTGGGAGAGTTTCCTCCAAGGTTTGCAAACCTTACAGATAGCCCTGTTGACCCATATCGTAAAAAGCAGAAACTAAAGCAAAGTGATAATATTTCCAGAATAACTTGACCTTATCAGGTCAATTCCTTAGCAAAAAAAAAATTAATAATGATGTAAAACTGCAGCATTTTTGCAAGCACTTCAGAATCCCTATGTATGGTGTTTTAAAAAAAACAAAAAATAATAATTATAAAAGAGCAAGCAATTGCCCGTCAGAAAACTGAGCACCTGAAGAACTATAAAAACTCAGGGATAATTTGTTTTGAGTTGTGTGTTATATCAGGATGGGTGGGATGAATGCAATTGGCTCATATTACAATGTGAACCGGAACATTCTCCTGGTAATCTTGTTATACAGCCCAAACAGATTCCTAAATCTACTTTCAGTTCATAGACCCAAACAGCCAGTGAGAGGTTGAAGAATTATTTTTATTCTTTTCAATCTAACAGAATGTCGGAAAGAGGTCATATTTATTTTATTTATTTATTTACCAAAAACTTATATGCCGCCCTTCTCCCTAAGGACTCAGGGTGGTGAACACAAGTTAAAAACATACAAGATAACAGGTAAAATCAATTAAAACCCAATTAAAACAACAACAATCAAAATAATAAAACCCAAGGATCAGAGTCAGCCCATTTGTTGAAACAGCCAAGGAGCGGAGATCAGGTGCCGTCCAAAGCTCGATGGGTAACTCGTTCCAGAGAACAGGAGTGCCTACAGAGAACGCTCTACCCTTGGACATCGCCAGCCGACATTGTCTGGCCGACGGTACCCTGAAGAGGGCAGCCCTGTGTGAGCGGACAGGACGGTGGGAGGCAGGTAGGAGATGGTCCTGCAAAACCCCGGACCTAAGCCATGTAGGGCTATTAAGGTAAGTACCAGCACCTTGAAGCGAATCCGGAGGACCACTGGTAGCCAGTGCAGCTCGCGTAGTAGAGGACTCAGGGCTCTGGCTCTCCATCAGTAAGATAACTCTCCAAAAACTGAACAGAAAGGAACCAAATAGGGCAAGGGTACCCAACCCCCAGTCCACAGATTAGCACTGGTCCATGGCCTGCCAAGAACCCATCCACGCAAGCGATTGAAACCTCAACCACGCACCCACGGGATGCAGTCAGCATGCCAAACCTCTGGTCTGCAGAAAAACCACTCTCCATAGAACCAGTCCACGGGTGCCACAAAAGTTGGAGGCCACTGAAATAGGGTACCTCGGGAGAAGTAAGCAGAAGAGAGATGGAGTTTGGAAATGCCGCTGGATCCAGCTTGAAGCTGCAGAGAAAAATATCTCAGAAAAAATGTCTATGGAGATTCTCAGTCGTCCAGGTCATAGTTGACCCAATGGTGCTTTTTCAAGAGGCAACTGGACTTTCTTGTTTTTCTTTGAAGATGTTTTGCTTCTCATCCAAGAAGCTTTTTCAGCTCTGACTGGATGGTGAGGAATGGAAGGATTTAAATTCCTTGCAGACAGCTGGACACTTGCATTCTTTTAGAGAGTCATCGAGGAAAAGGAAAAACAAAGAAAGTGCAGCTGCCTCTCTAAAGGAGAATATTTGTAGCTCAGGATTGAAATGAGGAGTCTTTGGTGTTCTCTGAGCTTGGTTATTTTCTTGCAGACATTTCATTACACAAACTAGGTAACATCATCAATCCTAGCACTGATGATCTTACCTAGTTTTGGTAATGAAATGTCTGCAAGAAAACAACCAAGCTCGGAAAGTTCCTTGATGTACGTTATTGCTACATACATTTCCCTGATGTAAAATATCTCTGGCTGAACATCGTTTTTTTCCTTTTCTTTTTCAATTGTATTTCTCCCCCCCCCCTCAAAATATGGTCTGTCTTGTACATTTTTGACAGGAGAAAAATAGGCAGTATCGGATTCAATTTGATTGCTACCCATGCCAGGGCGAGTATTTATTGGGTCTCACAAATTTATTCCCATCAATGTCTCTTCTGTCTGCCCTACTGTCTCTACACCTTGTAAAGATATGAATTAACAGGAACTCATCCATTCTCTTTTTATTTGCTAAGTGATGACGATCCTCCTGAAATCCAGTGACATGTAATGAAGATTGCTCTCTAGAAAGAATGCAGAGAAGAGCAACAAACATGATTAGAAGACTGGAGGCTGAAACATATAAAGGACGGTTGCAGGAATTGGGCATGTCTAGTTTAATGAAAAGAAGGACTAGGAGTGACATGATAGCAGTGTTCCAATATCTAAGGGGCTGTCACAAAGAAGAGAGAGTCAACTTACTCTCCAGAAGGCAGACAAGAAGCAATGGATAGAAACTAATTAAGGAGCGAACTAAACTAGAACTAAGGAGAACTTTCCTGACAGTTAGAACCAGTGGTGAAATCCACTTTTTTTTTACTACTGGTTCTGTGGGCGTGGCTTGGTGGGCATGGTATGGCTTGGTGGGTGTGGCAGAGGAAGGATACTGCAAAATCTCCATTCCCTCCCCACTCCAGGGGGAAGGATATTGCAAAATCTCCATTCCCACCCCACTCTGGGGCCAGCCAGAGGTGGTATTTGCTGGTTCTCTGAACTGCTCAAAATTTCTGCTACCGGTTCTCCAGAACCTGTCAGAACCTGCTGGATTGGTTAGAACAATTAATCAGTGGAATGACTTGCCTCCAGAAGTTGTGAATTCTCCAACACTGGAGTTTTTAAAGAAGAGATTGGACAACTGTTTGTCTGAAATGGTATCGGGCAGGGGCTGGCAAATATGGCTCCTTTATGACCTGTGGATTCAACTCCCAGAATTCCTGAGCCAGGTTGGCTGTCTCAGGAATTCTGGGAATTGAAGTGCACAGGTTGTAAAAGGGCCACAGTTGCCCACCCCTGGTATAGGGTTTCCTCCCTGAGCAGGAGGTTGGACTAGAAGACCTCCAAGGTTCCTTCCAACTCTGTCATTCTGTTAAGATTGCATATGCATAACATTATAATAAGACGCTGACATTGTGACGTTGTGTCACTGCTTCAAGAGTGGGTCATTGCTAGGCACCTGCCCTGCTGCTCTTGGTGGGCTACTGTGCCACTTAAATCCATCAAACTGCAATGAAGCTCACTGGGGAGAAACTTTAAAAGCCTCTAAAAACACAACAGCATTGGCAGTTACCATCATTTTCACAGCAGTCCCTCGAGCAAGCAATGGTTTTCTTCAGCTCAAACCTCACCTTCCTATTACAGACCTAGTAAGGGTTTATCTCTCCCTGATCCTCACCTCTAGCTATGAATTCCCATATTCAGGGAATTCCCATATCCAAGGCCTCGTGTCTTTCCAACACAAAATGCCTACTTGCTGGGCAATCTTATTAACTCAGTGGTGGCATTCTTGGGTTCAGCCTTAGAATGTGTATCAAGAGCGTCCCTCTTTTGAAATTCAGAATTTGTCTCAAAGGAATCCTCCAGAAGAATCTGGAAAGAATCCTGCTGGGTCACACCCAAACGTATGGAGGTAGCCCTCAATTTAAGACCACAGTTGGTTCTAGAACGTCTATTAACAAATGGGATTATTAAACCACCTTTACAATAGACTACTAGCGGTTGACTAATTAAAACCTAAAGATTTTAATGCTTTTATGTGGTAAGCTGCCCAGTCATTGGATAAAAGATGGGTGGCAGATCAATTTCACAATAAACAAACAAACAAACAAACAATAAACAAACAAACACGGTGTTTCCCCAAAAATAAGACCCTGTCTTATATTTTTGGCCACCAAAAAAGGCACCCTGTCTTATTTTTCGGGGGGATGTAATCCACTGACTCACCTCACTTGTGTATGTTGCCCCAGCCTCCTTTTCGCTGTCAGAGGCCTTCAGGAACTTCTTCAGCCAGCAAGGCCAGCAAGACTTTCCTGAAGGCCTCTGCAGCTGATAACAGAGCTCCAGATCGATCCAGAGCTCTGTTATCAGCTACAGAGGCCTTCAGGAAAGCCTTGCCAACCAATTAGGCAGTAACCATTTCCTAACAGTTTTTACCAAGAGTCATCAATCTACTGTATCGTCTAATAAAAAAACTTCTTCTCTGGAAAAAGGAAGATATTGAATGTAGCCACGTTCCAGAGTGAAATCAAGAAACCGTTGTATTGCAGGCTGCCCATCAGTTGGTCATACATTCCAGTGGTAAAATCTGAACTGGTATACTACCGGTTCGCTGGCTGTGAGCACCACGCATGCCAAAAGGAGGCATGGGGTAAGTAGAACAGCGTGCGGAGGGTGATCAGCTATGGCGCGCGATTTTTTTTTTGTACTTTTAAAAGCATTTCTTTACAACCTATTCGGCCAAATAGGTTGTAAAAAATGCTTTTATTTTTTTAAAAAGGCTCTGATGATCAGGCAGCTCAGCTGGGATTGTCAGAGCTTTTTATTACCTTTTAAAAGCATTTTTTAAAAGAAGTGGCAAGCGGGGGACCGGGTGATTGGGTGAACATGGGCGTGGGGGCAGGGATTTTTTGTGAACCACCTGCCGCCATGGCTACCGGATTGGCCAATCCGGTCCGAACCGGGGGCATTTCACCCCTGATACATTCCTTAGGAAAGTAGTGCCAGATGTAAAATCGAAGCTGCATTTGCATTAAAAATGTTTGAAGATGCAAAAGTGCAGTTTGCTAACAAGCCAACATGTTTCCGTTCATTCACTCATTTGTTCACAGGGGAGACAGTAACTGGAGATAAAATAAGCACTTGGCTGACTGTCAGCTCAATCCAGCACTGTTCCACATGTCCACTTCAAATCTTCAAGAGGCTGTTGAGCACATGCCAATAAATGGGGAGGGAGGAAGAGAGAAAGAGAGAGCAGTAAAATATGAAAAAGTGACAGTAGCATTTAAAGTGATGTACACAACTCAAGAACCTCAATCAGAATCCAGTACTTGAGATTGTAATGGCACAGAAAATCTCCCTCTTCCCAGCTCTGTATTTTCCTGTTTTTTGCTCAGACCTATTCAGGGAACAGTTATTTTGAAAGCTTTCAAGAGTATTATTAAAAGATTAGTCTAACTGTGCTATCACAGACAAGGAGCTTGAATGACAGAGATTGCCACCTAGTGCAACAGATGGAATAAGATGAAAAAGCATCCCGGATAAATTTACACAATCTCATCCATAATAACCCTTTGATGTACTGTATGCAGGCATCCCCAGCAGTTTCCTAGCTCACAAAATGATAGGCAAAATAACATTGTGAATCTCATCTTAGAATCCTATAATTGAAGGAGGCCATTTTGGCAATCAAATTCAAATTTCTGCTCAGCACAGGAATTTAAGTTAAAGTGTTCTCATCTGATGGGTATCCATCCTCTTCTGAAACACATACAGATTATCCTCGACTTACAACCAATTGTTTAGCAACTGTTTGAAGTTTCCACAGCATTGAAAAAAAATGACTTTTGACCAGTCCTCACTAGTATGTCTCTTGCAGCAACCCACAGTCACATAATCAAAATTTGGGCACTTGGCAACTAGTGTTGTGACCTAGGCTCACTTAGTCATTGCAAGACACAATTAGTCCTAATCAAACATATTTTATTAGAACAGCTGAGAATTACTTCATTCTCAGCTTAGTCCAAATTAATTCCAAAACCAGTCCTTCAGAAAAAGTCCTTCGGCCTTATCACAAACCTTTGTCTTCTTTGGCACCCTGCCAAAGGCTTTTCTTGGCAAAGCTCCACAAAGTTCAGAAACAAGAGATGCTGACAAGAAACAAATGTAGCAATGTTGCTTTCCTACAAAGAGCCAAGAGCCTTTAATGCTCTTTTAAGCCTTATGGGAGGGGCCAATCATCTCCTGGCCTTACCCTCAAGTCGTCCTTTTTGCTTTAGCTGCTCTTGCCTTCTGGCAGCTCTGCTCATGCGTGCACTAGGAACAGGCTCCTCCTGTTCCTCTGCCTCTGTGCTGTCCGACTCTGGAGGCTCCAGAGTCCACGCATCACTCTCAGGTGGCCTTGACCCTATCTCTGCCTCCGACGCAGAGCCCTCATCTGGGCCTTCCCCAGACTCCAGGACTGGCCCATTGTCCTCCCCAGCCTCCTCACTGTCCAACTCCACTGCTAGCTCTGCGGGCTGCTGGGGGACCACAACAACCAGCATATATTTATGAGTTGCAACATCCCAGGGTTATGTGGTCACCATTTACAAGCTTCTCATCCAGCTTCTGACAAGCAGTCAATAGGTGTCCCAAAGATACTTTTTCAAGAGGCACCTGGACTTTCTGGTTTTTCTTTGAAGACATTTCACTTCACATCCAAGAAGCTTCTTCAGCTCTAACTGGATGATGGGGAATGGAAGGATTTATACTCCTTGCAAAGTGAAGCAATCATGACTGGAGATTTTTAAGAAGAGATTGGACAACCATTTGTCTGAAATGGTATAGGGCAGTGATGGCAAAACTTTTCAGCACTGAGTGCCGAAAAGGGAGCACGCAGGCGTGCAGGTGGCACCAAGTGCCGAAAAGGGAGCACTTTGTGTGCTCGTCAGGGCCACAACCAGGAAGAGGAACTGCCCACAGGGCATGCGAGCGCCGGATACGGTACTTCAGGTTTCCAGCAAGTCTTCCAGTTACTGCTGCGCTTGCGCACATGCTGATCAGCTGGCTGGCATGCATGCTCACACCGGAAAATGGAAGACCAGCTCTTCCGGCTTCTGGCACTGCTGCACGCACAAAGGCCAGCTGATCATCACGTGTGCATGAAAGCCAGAAACCTGGAAGAGGAACAGGCAATGCCACGCATGCCAGGTGACATGGCTCCGTGTGCCACTTTGGGCGCACGTGCCATAGGTTCACCATCACGGGTATAGGGTCTCCTGCTTGAGCATGGAGTTGGACTAGAAGACCTCCAAGGTCCCTTCCAATCAGGGGTGAAATCCAGCAGGTTCTGACAGGTTCTGGAGAACCGGTAGCAGAAATTTTGAGTAGTTCGGAGAACCGGCAAATACCACCTCTGGCTGGCCCCAGAGTGGGGTGGAATGGAGATTTTGCAATATCCTTCCCCCTGCCACGCCCATCAAGCCACACCATGCCTACCAAGCCACGCCCACAGAACCGTTAGTAAAAAAAAATTTGAATTTCACCACTGCTTCCAACTCTGTTATTTTGTTATCTCTTGGGGTCATTAGCTACCCTTAGGAATGTTAGATTTAATGTTCAGTTGAAATGGCCATAAAATTTGTTTCACATAGACAAACAAGGAAAAGAATCCTAGAGTAATCAAATTGGAAAGGACCTTAAAGTTCATCTAATCCACTCTCTGCTCAGTGTAGGATCTACCACAGCATCTCTGACAGTTTTTTTATTAAATTTATACAGGCATTCTCCAATTCATGGGGGACCTGTACCACAGAATGACAGATTTGCACAGTCAGGAAATTCTTCCTGAATCTATGTCTTTAGTGCAGTCACGCCTAGTTGTGGATCTGCTATCTGGTGCAACAGAGAATAAATCCACTCCTCCTTCTGTGTGATAATCTTTCAGCTATTGAAAGACTGCTGTCATTCTTGATCTCACTTGTCTTTTCCACAGGCTAAACATACCCAAATCCTTTACCTGTTCTCATGGACTTGATTTCTAAATCCTTCGTTATCTTCATAGCTCCAAAAGTGCTTTTTCAGGAGGCAACTGGACTTTCTTGTTTTTTCTTTTGAAGACATTTCGCTTCTCATCCAAGAAGCTTCTTCAGCTCTGACAGGATAGTGGGGAATGGAAGGATTTATATTCCTTACAGACCGCTAATCATTTGCATCCTTTTAAAGGGTTGTTGAAGCACTTGGAGGTTTATCTGTGTCCTCGGGGTCACCTGAGTAGTGCTCCTGATTCCTGTAGTCTGCAATTTTCTTGGATGAGAAGCATCATCCAAGAAGCAAAACATCTTTAAAAGAAAACAAAACAAGGAAGTCCAGTTGTCTCCTGAAAAAACACCTTTGGGACAACCATTACCTGGATGACTAAGAATCTCTACAGACTTCATAGCTCCAGTTTGTCCCTCTGTCTTCTCAATGGAAGTGCCTAGAATCGTATCCACTATTCTGATTACCAAGGCAGAGTAAAATGAAACTAGAGTATTGCTTCCCATGATCTGAACTCTGAGCTTATGTTAAGGTTCTCCGAGACAACTTGACTTTCAGGTGTGACATCCTTTCAGGTATTTGAAGAGCAATTCTGTATTCTTCCTCATCTTTTTTTCAAGGCTTCTTTTCAAATTCCTTCAATCTCTTTTCATAAGATTTCATTTCTATACCCCTGATTGCTGCTCTTCTGTGAATTGTAAAGTAAAGAAATTCACAACGTGCCAATTTTGGATCATTGTGTACTTGTTGCATCTGAGAAAGATGATCGCAAAAAGCAGCAAAAATGCCGGGAAGGCAAAAACAAATTCTGCCAATGGTTGGAACAAAAACATGGGTGCAAGAAATGTATCAACTATCATCTGAAGAAAATGGACAGAACAGTTTCATTTATTTATCTTGGCTTTTAACTGATTTCAGTTTACTTTATTTGACTTATTTTGAATGCGGTTATTTTAATTTATTTTATTCAATTAGACCAGCAAACAACGTTCAGCCCTAAAACAGAAAACAAGAATCAGTCAACATTTCTTGTCATCAGATAAATCCATGAAGAATGCTTTGATCAGATTATAACATATCTCTGGGAACTTCAGAAATAGACAGTTGATTTCAAATTGTGAACTTTCTAATTGCACCTACTGCATATGGACCACCATTGCAAACAAAAAACTCATTGAATTAGAACATTTGTGCAATTTCTTTCTAGTCTGAGGACTCAGCCCTGAGCTTTGAATGGTGTGCCAGGGACACGCTCAAAAAGTAGATTGGCCCAAGAAGCTGATGAATCAAAGCATTTGATTTAACTTCAGTTCCACCTTATTTAGTTCCATTCAGTTGATCACATGAAATTGAGTATTGTTTAATTTATGTACCATCAAATTGTTGTCAATTCTTAGCGATCACATAGAAAGATTCTGTCCATGGCAATCTGTTCCCAACCTGTCTTTCAGATCTTCCAATGGGACACCCATCATCACTGTAGCTGAGTCCATCCACCTTGTGTGATGTCTTCCTAGTATGACTCCCCAGATTCTTCCTCAGAGGTCACCTCAAGGAAGGATGAGCTCATTCCTGCCACATCAGGAACTGGGTTAAGTAATGGCTCTGAACATTCAGCCGAAAGAGTTTTGGAGCAGGCTTCAGCTGTGGAAAGCTTGCAGGGTCGGATAGCCAGTGAAGAGGAGGAAGAGCTGCCTTCAGCTCTGGATCCAAGAGCACGTGGGGCAGAGAAAAGACAAGAGCAATGGAGATCTGCCAGATTACTTGGGAGAAGGCCATACCCATTTGATGGGCTGCACCAGAAAGCTATTTATCCCAGCAGGCACAGGGAAGCATTGCTGGGAAGGTTTTCTAGCTGTTTGTTTGATCCTTGTGCTTCCTGGTTGACTTTGTGCCTGGGAGACTCAGAACGTCTGTTGCCAAGTGAGCTCTTGTATGTGTGTTTCAGTTTTGCCTGGTGGATTTATTTGTTTCAACTTTCCATTGCTTTATGGACTATTGGTCATTGCCCTGTGGACTAATCTTGGACTGCTTGTGGCTGGATTTATTTGGGCAGTTCTGAGGCTGGGTAAAGGGAATTGCTGGGGAACATTAATAAACTCACTAAACCACACTTACCCAGTGGTTGGATTAAGTCAGCTCAGGCTGGTTGAACCGGTAAATTGCTGGCTGGCCCCTCCCCTCCCCACTCCTCCCCACCCCACCCCTTCCAGGAATCCCCACGTGCCCCATTTTGGCTCCCAGGTAAGTGCAGGGAGGCCTCCTAGGCCCAAAATGGGGTGTGGGGGGGCAGTGCAGGCCCCCCATGACCCGTTTTCACTCCAGGAGGATGCAGGGAGACCTACTAGGCCCAAAACAGGGTTCAGGGGAGTGTGGCAGGGCCCCCCACAGCCTGTTTTCACTCTCAGGAGGCTACAGGGATGTCTACTAGGCCCAAAATGGGGCACAGGGGGCGGTGCATCCCCCCCCTGCAGCCCGTTTTTGCTCCCGGCGGGACAAGAGGCCGAGTGCTGCTTGTCACACCCACTGGCCATGCCCACCATAGCCATGCCCACCCAGACTGGTTGTTAAATTATTTGAATCCCACCACGGCACTTACCTGCATGTGTGATGGGACAGCACCTTGCTGGTTATGGTCTTCGTCCGCTCTTTCTTTCCACTTTTACCAGCAATAAAGCCTTCTTCAGAGAAGTCAGTATAAATAGCCCTCAACTTATCACTATTCATTTAGTGACCATTTGAAGTTACAACAGTGCTGAAAAAAGCAACTTATGACCATTTCTCACACTTATGACCATTAGAATTCTGACACTTGGCAACCCGCATGTATTTTATGGAGATTGCAGTGTCCCAGTGTCTTCTGATCACCTTTTGTGACCTTCTGACAAGCAAAGTCAATGAGGGCATCAGATTCACGTAACAACCATGTTACTAGCTTAACAACTGCAGTGAGTCACTTAACAACTGTGGCAAGAAACTGTGGAAAGAAATGGGGCAAAACTCACGTAACAACTGTCTCACTGAGCAATGGAAATTTGAGGCTTTATTGTGGTCATAAGTCAAGGACTACCTCTAATTAAATATTTTCTTCATCTAATATTTGAGGCTGCAGTATTCACAATGTCCCCAAAAGTACAACTTGGTGGAACATTTGAGGCATGAGCTTGGGGTGCTACATCCAGTATTTGGGGGTTTAGAATTGGTACCTTTGGGTTTAAGTTGTAGAATTCTGAGATACTTTTATCTGCTCCAGTAAGGGTCTTCTCACAGTTTTCTGATGAGGTTTGCAGATAAAGGCTTACAGTTATTGTTATTTTTTGCTCTCAACACCTCTTACATTGTAAATCAGCATTCTTTGTCAGGCATTGTGAAAAATAAGATGAGCTAGTGCCCAGTTTTCCAGCTGCACAGTTGGCACTCTTCACATTAGTAAGATTGGTAGTCACTGTTAGCACATAGTCAACATTTATTAAAATCCTTATTTAGCTCAACTAAAAGTGAAAGCCACTTTCTTTCCTGAGGCTAACATTTGAGTCCAATCCAATTCTGTGGGATGTGGCTTCTTAATATTACTTCAAGTCCTTTGAACTAGCTCTATGAATTTTTTCTCTACTACTAACCAAGCAACAGTAATCCAGTCCAAAACCTAGCAGGAAAATATCCTTAATCCTTATTTCCCCAAACTGGAAAGCAATGGAGTCAACATTTATCAGAATACTGCAGTGCGGTGCACAACTCCAAAGATGCACACCAACAGCCAAGAGAAACAGGTGTGTTAGGGGAAACACAAAAAGACGTTATCAGCAGAAAATAGCTGGCAGAAAGGCACGTGTGCTAGCAAACGCTCACAAAAAGATGTATGTGAAATTTTGTGGGAATTTTCTTTTCCATCGAATGTTCAAATCAGCTTGACAAAACTTTAATTTACTCAGAGGACAGGGACAAATGGAGCAAACCCAAATTTGGCTAATTCATCAACCCCTTGACAAACTGTACTTTTATTTATTGGCTGTACTTTTACAGGACAGAAAGTGAAAAGGCAGTCCAGCAGCTAATCAAATATAAAAAGGTAAAGGTTTCAAATATCAAATATTTGAATCAATCAAATATATAAAGGTAAAGGTTTCCCTATCTAGTTGTGTCTGAAATCCAGGGGTCAGTGCTCATCTCCGTTTCTTAGTTGAAAAAGCCAGGGGTCTCTGAAGATGTTTTCCATTGTCATGTGGCCAGCATGGCAATGTGCCAAAGGCACACAGAATGCTGTTACCATCCCACCAAAATGCTCCCTATTTATCTATTCGCATTTGCATGCTTTCAACTGCTAGTTGAACAGGAGTTGAACATGGACGGGAGCTCATCCCTTGTGCGGCGCTGGGTCTTGAACCTGGGCTTCCGACTTTCCAGCCAACAAGCTTGGTGTCTTTAACAGCTGAGCCATTGCGCCCTTCAACCAAATATTGATACACAAACACATAGCGAAGGTCATACATATCTACCCCTTGTAGATTGTCCTTCAAGATAGGCACTCTGACAATTTCATTTTTTGAACATGAAGAAGCAAACTGACCCAAATGACACTTTTCCAGCAGATTAAAATTTCGCTACCAGTTGGCTTTCATACTGAACGCTCTGACTCAACACTCAACAGAGCCTGTAGTACAGTGGTTTAAAGCACCCTGTTATTAACATCTATTAACATCTGCTGCTTGCAATTACTGCAAGTTCGAATCCCACCAGGCTCAAGGTTGACTCAGCCTTCCATCCTTTCTAAGGTGGGTAAAATGAGGACCCAGATTGTGGGGGCAATAAGCTGACTTTGTATAAATATACAAAAGTATGAAGGCTATTGCTTAACGCACTGTAAGCCGCCCTGAGTCTCCGGAGAAGGGCGGCATATAAATCAAATAAAAATAAAAAAAAAAAATAAAATAAAATAAAAAAAATAAACACTTCATGGAAGTGAAGAAGAAATATGTATTTGGGAAGAAAACATTTAAAGCTGATTAAATACAGGTTTAGAGTTCCTGTTCTTATGCTATGAACATTCTCAATCATCCAGGTTGTGATTGTTCCAAAGATGGTTGTTGTTGTTTTTTCAAAAGGCAGCTGGACTTCCTTGTTTTTTTTTTCCTTGAAAATATTTCACTTGTCATCCAAGAGGCTTTTTAGAGAACTGAAAAAGCTTCTTGGGTGAGAAGCGAAACATTTTCAAGGGAAAAAAACCAAGAAAATCTACTTTCCTTTTGAAAAAATATTCTTGTGCTCTGTTTAAAAAATAAATAAATTGTTGTAGAACATAAAATCATAGAACTGGAAGGGACCTCAGAGGTCTTATAGTCCAACTTCTTCTGCAAGGTAAAAAGAGCCTTGGTGGCGCAGTGGACTAAACTACTGCTGTTAAAGTAGTACTTAGCTGCCAGCTGCCTGCAATTACTGCAAGTTCAATTCTCACCAGGCTCAAGGTTGACTCAGCCTTCCATCCTTCCGAGGTAGGTAAAATGAGGACCCGGATTGTGGGGGCAATAAGCTGACTTTGTATAAAATAGAACACCGCTCAGGGGGGCCCAAAAAGCCCTACTAAACAGGTATATACAAAAGTATGAAGGCTATTGCTTAATGCATTGTAAGCTGCCCTGAGTCTCTGGAGAAGGGTGGCATATATAAATTGAACAAATAAATAAATAAATAAATAAATAATATCTGTGATGGCGAACCTATGGCACACGTGCTCAAAGTGGCACACGAATCCATGTTGCCTAGCATGTGCAGCCTTGCCTGTTTGTCTTCCGGGTTTCTGGCGCTCACGTGCATGCGACGATCAGCTGTTCCTTTGTGCGTGCTGCAGTGCTGAAAACCGGGGTGTGCATGCACGCCGGCCAGCTGATAGTTGGGCATGCATGGGCACTAGAACCCGTTAGTTCGGCTTTTCCAGAGCGCGGCCCCGACGAGTGTGTGCGCACATGACATTTCCACACAACGTCTTCGGCACTCTGTGCCAAAAAGGTTCGCAACCACTGAGTTATATCATTCCAGTCAAATGGTTTGAAAATACATTTTCAATTATTGTTCATTGGCCATAAATTCATTTGTCCATCCTTCTTCGAATGGAGAAGTGGAAGTGAGAAGTTGAATACTTGAAGCTACAATTTTACAAGAATGAATGAATGAATGAGCTGATTCATTCTCTCAGGCATGGAAATTTAAAGTTAACAAATGTAAATGAAACGTTGAAAGTGTATCTTCATTAAGAAAGGCTTTTTTATCTGTTTCTGTGGGAAATCAATTAGCTACAGGGCCTTGTGGAGTTTAACTTTGGATTACCTAATCTTTTCTTCCACAGGTAATTAACCTTGCTGTTTATATCAGCTGCCAAAAAGAGGGGGAAAGGGGGAAAAGAAGCCCATTATTGAATTACTTGTAAAGACAAGAACTCAATATTTTGGACAGCTAAGTACCCTGCAGGTTAATTTAAAATAGATATACAACAGCTATCCCTAAAACGTCTGTGAGATCATTAATATTTTAAACCTTCTGTCTTAGATTGAAGTGATGCTCTTTCTGACAGCTACCTTGTATCAGCACATGATTTGATTTCCAAAACCTCCGAAACCCAGAAAATCTCCAGTCTGAAGGTGGGTAGCACTCTTAAATTTCTTTTCTGCTAAAACATACTACTACAAATCTGCTAAAAAAAAAAAAAACCCTTTTAAAATACTACTAACATTATTGCAAATCTAAAATACTCTAGTAAAAATACAACTAATATTAGTGTAAATAGACTGAATGTATATTTCTAATTTCCTGCTGAAAATCACCAAAGTTTCACCTAGAGTTTGGCCAATTACCGTACTTTTCAGAGTATAACACGCACTTCCCCCCCTTAAAAGTGGGTGAAAATTCTGGTGTGTCTTATACACCAAATGTTGCCAAAGCCCTGCCCATCCACTGGCCCCCACCCTTTGGCCATTTTCACCCTCCGCGTGCTCATTTTAGACCTATTCCAGGCTGTGGGGATTGCCATAGCACATCACCGCCAATTTCCTCCTCTGCGCGTTGGGTTTTTGGTCTCCACGCATCGCATTTTTGGCTTCCACATGCCCCGTTTTTGGCCTCCATGCATTGCATTTTTGGCCAGTTCCAGGCAGTGGGGAGCAGCAGCAGTTGCAATCCCCGCTGCCTGGAACCGTCCGAAAATGTGACGTACAGAGGCCAAAAACGGGGCTTGCGAAGGCCAAAAATGCAACACGCGGAGGCCAAAAATGCAACACACGGAGACAGCAATGTGCTGTGGCGATCCTGGCAGCCTGGAACGGGTCTAAAATGGAGAGTGTGAAGGCCGAAAAAGCAATGCGTGGAGGCCAAAAGCACGATGCATGGAGGCCAAAAACGTGATGCACAGAGGTGGCAATGGGCTGTGGCAATCCCGCAGCCTGAAACAGCTGATTGGCGGTATTCCAGGACACCAATCCAACCACCAATCAGCTGCTCGTGCTGAATCATGCTGCGATCATGTGCTGAAGCTAACCAGGCTGTTTGCTGTTAGCTGCAAGGTCATTATCCACCAAGAATGAATTCAAATTCATTCCTGCAAATCCATTCAAATCTCAGTCAGCAAAAGCTCTATGGGAATTCTCAGCTTTGAGCATTTTCTGAAGCAAGACCATGGTGTTGATAAATCTAGTTGCAATAATCTTGTTATGTTGCAACAACTGTTACACCAACAACTGTACTGTTGTGGAAAAGTAGTATTTCACACATCCCACATCCCTTTCCCACATCCCTTTCACAAAAGTGGGGCATTATCAGTAGCCAGCTTGACACACAGGCAAATGTATGTGTTGATTTTGCAGTCTTCCCTTAAAACAGGGGTGTCAAACTCAAGGCCTGGGCCCCAGATCCGGCCCATGGGGTATTTAAATCTGGCCCGTAGGGCAGCCCTGAAAATAAGTGAAGGACCAACCCACGGTGCCTCCGCCAGTGAAAATGTGCCCCTCCAGAGCTCCGTTTTTTCTGGCAAAGGGTTGCAGGAGGCTGTCCCAAACAAAAACAGAGCTTGGGGGCCAGTTTTCTCTGGCAGAATGCTCGGGCTACAGGAGCCCCCGACACAAGTGATTCAAGCTGGCCATGCCCACCCTGGCCACGCCCATCCCAGCCCCCAAAGTCAAACACAATCCTGATGTGGCCCTCAATGAAATCAAGTTTGAAACCCTTGCTTTAAAAGGTTTCGATGAAGGAGACGAATAGCTCAAATTATACCGCAATTATTGGATATTTAAGGAAAAGCAGTACTGGTACTGTTTTGACAATCTTAGCACAAAGAAAAGAAACTCTAGAATGCTGGTGACAGTGATATACCAGTATTTGCCCAAAGGGATGCAACAAAATATGATTAAATAAATAAATATTATTAAAGGGAAAAAGTAGGGGTGATGTAATAGCAATCTTCCAATATTTGAGGGGCTGTCTTGGAGAAAAGGGGGTCAACCTATTCTCCGAAGCATCTTGGGGGCAGAACAAAAAGTAACAGGTGGAAGCTTATCAAAGGGAAATCCAACCTAAAATTAAAGAGAAATTTCCTGACAGTAAGAACAATTAATCTGTGGAATCGCTTATCTCCAGAAGTTGTGGATGTTCCAACAGAGGATTGGAGATTGGACAGCCATTTGTCTAGAATGATGTAGGGCCATGATGGCGAACTTGTGGCATGGGTGCCAGAGGTGGCACGCAGAGCCCTCTCTGTGGGCACGCATGCCGTCACCACCTGCTCTTCTGGTTTTCGGCATGCGCACTTGCACCAGCCAGCTGATCTTTGTGCGTGCCGAAGCCCCGGAAACCCGAAGACCAGGTGGCCAGTGCGCAGCTGGTCTTTGGGTTTCTAGATCTCCGGCAGGCTCAAAGACCAGCTGGCTGGTGTGCATGCATGTACCGGAAGCCAGAAGATCAGGTGGCTGGTGCGTGCATCCACACCGGTCAGCTGGTCTCTGAATTTCGGGGGCTTTGGCACGGACACACACACACATGCACACACACACGTTTCAATTTGGGCGCTTGGTGCTGAAAAGGTTCACCATCACTGGTGTAGGGTCTTCTGCTCAAGCAGCGGTTTGGACCAGAAGATCTCCAAGGTCCCTTCCAACTTCTGTAAATAAGAAATTCAAAGTTGGCAAATGAGTGGCAAGTCAACCAGTGCTGGTGCCAGAAAAGAAGATAACATAAACAATGTCACTAAAATGTTAAAAAGCAGTGAAAAGAATAAATACATCAGAAGCAAAGAAAACTTCCTCAGGAGATGAAATATGAAAGGAGTATCATTAATCTAATGATGTCTGTAAGTGACTCAATGTCTTCTAAGAGACAAGCGACAATGACGCAACAAATTGAAGTCTGTGTAACACAGGGGCAAAGTCAGGATTTGCTGGGGGATGAGTGTTCCTATTTTTAGCTACGCTAAGTCAATTTTAAAGCTTTCCTCCCCATTTTTCATCACTTCCGCATCTGGTTGTGTCAAGATAAATATGGATAAATCCACATTAAATAAGCATGGGGCTTACACACAGCCTGTTAGGATGGCACTGACTGATTGTTAAATTCATGATGGTAAGAGAATGTAAAACTTGCAGAATTGGTGTCTGGGTGTAGTATGTAGCCTTGGAGATTCAGTAAGGTAAAGGTAAAGGTTCCCTTTGCACATATGTGCTTAGTCGTTCCTGACTCTACAGGGCACTTCTCCATTTCAAAGCCGAAGAGCCAGCGCTGTCTGATGATGTCTCTGTGGTCATGTGGCCGGCATGACTAAACGCCAAAGGCTCATGGAACACTGTTACCTTCCCACCAAACGTGGTCCCTATTTTTCTACTTGCATTTTTTACGTGCTTTCAAACTGCTAGATTGGCAAAAGCTGGGACAAGTAACGGGAACTCACCCTGTTACGTAGCAGTAGGGATTCGAACCGCTGAACTGCCGACCTTTCGATCAACAAGCTCAGCATCTTAGTCACTGAGCCACCACATCCCCGGAGATTCCCTATCCCTATTCTCACCGATAATAAGAAAATTGTAGAAAATTTGCTGAAATGCCAGAAAGTGAATCTCTGCAGTGAATCACCTGGTTAAGTTGGCCCATTGAATGAATAAAATTGTGGGGTATACAACTGTGATGGAATGTGGTGGGCTGGATTCCTGGAGGTAAGATGGGAAGATTCTGGAAAAATAGGAGACAAGTGAACCCAGATATTTTGTATGAGAGAAAGGAGATGAAAACAACCCCTTCCTAAAAGTTCTCAGTATATATGCAGATAATAGCGTCCTCAGTCTGGAAAGATTCTGTCTATCGATGTGGAAATAAAGAACTCAGGTTGGAAAAATCACCATGTGTCATTCTTGATCTTGGGGCCCTCCGTAGACTATAAAGAAGCCAGGGTGGTAGAGGGGGGAAGGTCTTGGAAACCCACATTCAAGATCACCCTCGCCCATGTAAATTCTCTGAGTGACTTTGGACCAGCCACTGTCTCTCAGCCAAGGGTATTTCTAAACTATAGAGCCGTGATAGTGAACACAGAGCCATCTCTGTGGGCACGAGAGCTGTCGCCCAGCTCAGCTCCACTGCGAACACCTCCCACTGGCCAGCTGATTTTTGGAATGCACGGGGGGCGGGGCGCATGCAGGAAATGCATGTGCATGCACGGGGGGGTTGAATGCATGTGTGGGGGCGGGGGTCACACGTGCATGCATAGGGGGCAGGGGCGGAGCGTCAGGATGCGGTGTGCCCCTCCACAGCCCATTTTTGGGCCCAGGAGGCTACAGGGAGGCCTGCTAGGTGCAAAATAGGGGGCAGGGGAGCATGGGGGGGTCATGTGCACATGCGTGGAGGGCAGGGGGAGCATGGGGGTCATGCATGCACAGAGGGCCCCATTGCCTTATGGGTGTCGGCACACACACACGCTGTTCTGCATGCACATGCGCGCTTTTGGCACGCGACGAGAAAAAGGTTAGCTGTCACTGCTATAGAGAGAATGTCGTGAAAGTCACTTTGAAGGAAAGGTATGATTCCTTCATTGGAGGGAAAGAATGGATGAACGCATAGCCAGTCACCAGGTTTTGCTTACCTAAGGAAAACACTATGAACTTTATGCACTATCAATAATTGAATGATGTTCCTAAGAGTCTATATTTATTTTTATTCATGTATTAAACAAATTTATATAGCTGCCCAACTCATACATAGGTGACTCTGGGAGGCTTACAACATTTTAAAATTCACTGCATCATCATCATCATCATCATCATCATCATCATCATCATCATCATAA
>WNWU01017547.1:0-33298 GCA_012654045.1 Ptyas mucosa | reverse complement strand
AAAGAAAGAAAGAAAGAAAGAAAGAAAGAAAGAAAGAAAGAAAGAAAAAGAAAGAAAGAAAGAATCTCCAGTATTTTCCTGAATTCCTTTGGGGTTTCATGAAAATTCATTTGGAATTTCCTGGGATGGGTGGATATTTCACTGTATCTAGCTGTATTGAATCTAATATCTTGCATTGTATCTAGTTGTATTATATCTATATCTAATTTATTTCAGGATAACTGATGGTTTATTAACAGTCATATAGTCTTTCCTAGCATAACTATTATTTTGTGCATGTGTCCACCACACACCATCAATATTCTAAAATTGCCCCACACCTAAGAAGGTTGTCTTCTCCACCCTAACTATTACACTATGATGGACCATTTTTTTCCTTGCTTGACCATGTCCAGAATAATATTATAGAAAGCTTACCAGACAGAAGAAAAATGATAGCTTTATCATAAAATGCTTAGTAACAATAAGGTATTTGTTAAAGTTAATTAAAACCTTCTCTTGTCTGCTTCCTTCTTTGAAACTCATTTTCTTGGATAAACACTATTGGGAAGTCTTAATGTTAATTAGCAAGAGTGAGTCATTCAGCCTTTATGACTTGCTTCTCTTTAAACTCAGCTATTGATGTTCTATCATCTTTTTTTTTTCCCCTTTGGCCAGAAACTGTGGCTCCTATCTGGCCATCAGTTCAACCTTTCATTTGCTGGATTTAAATCAGGGGTGGTATTCACTTACTTTCCTTACCTGTTCGCAAATGTCCACGCGCCCATCCACGCATGTGCCTGGTCTTCCACGCATGTGCTTTGGTGGCATGTGTGCCTTCCACATGTGCACCCGGCCTCAAAAACGTGCCTAAATAGGATGACATAGAGCCAGGGTGGATGGGTGGGCAGGCCCACGATTTCTGCTACCGGTTTGGGCGAACCGTTCTGAACCAGCTGGATACCACCTCTGATTTAAATGTCTTGAAGTCTCTAAAAGAATCTTGAAAGTCTGAAAGTACATTTCTCTCCCCTCACCTTTACAGTCCAAGAAACCCTTCTGTGACCTTTGCCACATCCCCTTTGCTTCAGCTGCCTCTTCTCTGACCATTGTCTAGTCTCCAGCACTTCCTCCTCTCTCCCAAGGTCATTCTCATATGCCACTGCAGTTAGTGACCTAATTGTTTTTTTTTTTTTTGTAATTTTAAAAAGTTTTTTATTGATCATTCAAAATTAAAAACATCGGACATAGATATGACATCACTGGTTCTAAATATCTTCCAACCCTTAATTTAAACTAATACAAATTATGTTAAAGTTAATATTATAATATAATTCTTTAACCTTATACATTATTTATACATAACATCATACTAACAATCTATATCATATTTCTACACAGTTATACATACTTGTCTATTAATCTATTAGTGACCTAATTGTACCACTGTCCCCACTGAATATAGATTGCAGAGAGAATAGAAACAGCCAGTCTGTTTTTTTAAAAAAAACAGCTACATTCCCCCCGCCGCACCAACGGTATAGTTTATGTACAGAATTTGAAAAGTGGGATATCTTTTTTTTTCTTTTAATAATAAAGGAATCTGACCAATTTATGTACATTTTTTATATTAGCTACAACAGAGTGTTTCAAAACACTTTAAAAACTTTGGCAACGGGGCCTAGGCTTTTGAGCTTGATGAACATGGCTTTTGAGCTTAGCTTAAGGCTAAAGCTGCACATTGCCTTCCCCTACTTTAAATCATGTTTTCCAACTACCTTAGAAGACTAATGGGTCAGTTTTCCTTCTTCCCCTGGGGCAGCGATAGTTAACCTTTTCCAGACTGAGTGCCCAAAGAGCACGCAAGTGCAAGCGCATATAAATGCACACATGCGTGCCCGAACCCCCAAAATACAATGTGTGCATGGGTCCTGCACATGCCCCCTGCCCCCTTTGCATGCGTGCGCAGCCCCCACATATGCCCCACCCCTTGCACATGCACAAATGGCTCTCCGCATGTACCCCACCCCCCTGTGTATGCACACGCAGCCCCCCACATGCCCCCCACTCCCCCGCGCATGCATGGCAGAGACCCAAAGACCAGCTGCACACGCACAGCAGAGCTGAACTGGCGTGATGGCTCGTGTGCCCACAGAGAGGGTGCTGCGTGCCACCTCTGGCACACATGCCATAGGTTCGCCATCACTGCCCTAGGGGGATGCGATGGGGCAGTGGCTTAATTTATTTATTGGTTCAATTTATTTATTGGTTCAATTCATATGCCGCCCTTTTCCGGAAACTCAGGGAGGCTTACAATGCGGCTTACAATTCCTCAGGGCTGCTTAATGATGCTGAAACTGCCTGGCAGCAATGGTCTGCACCCCAACAGTTCAACAGTTCAAGCCTGGCTCCACAAGATGAGTGAGCTCCCATTGCTTGATCTCTAGCTCCTTCCCAAAGTTCCAAAGCATGCAATATTGTGAGTAGATAAATGGGTACCACTTCTGTGGGACAAACCTAGCTGTGTTCAGGTGTGCGGAGCATGGAAACTGGCGCTGGATCTGGCTGGACATGAGGCCTTTGCGAGGCAAGACCAGCGGAGGAGCCCGGAAGTGCCAGCAACCCAAGCAATACTAGTTAGCTGGTGTAAAGCTAATTTGTCCTCCATGGTGCACCAAGGATAGGTTTGCAAACACCAAACAGAATGGACTGCCAATCTAGACTGTCGGGATTGTATTGTGTCTAGCATTTACAGTAAGTAAGCATTTGAACATAGATTATTTTTAACATTTATATTTTATTGTGTTTTACTAATCTAGGTTAGTAATGTTAATGTTAGTACATATTGCCAGTCCATGTATGATATGCCATAAGCTAAATAAATAAATGTGTCTAGCATTTGTAGATTTCCCTGACATTGTATGTCACATGCAAAATCAATAAACTTCTTCCCATGTTCCAAATAATCTGTCCTTTCCACGTTTTTATTGGGATGTAGACACTAACACTGGAAACTCCACAACTGCTCAAAACTAAATTGAAACCCTAAGAGGGTTTAAAGACTCTGTAACTAAATTATAAGAACAAGAGAAAGCGTCACTGACTTTTAAAGGGAGTGCCACTTACCATTTTAAGCCTGGAGATATATCAGGAGCATAGCTTCTAGAGACCCGAATCTGATTCTCAGCAGCTGGTCTTGGGTAGAATTGTCATTCATTCATTCATTCACTTTGGATCTGTGTTGACTCCTGGTAACTGCCTGGACTAGTCCCTATAGTTTTCTTGACAAGATTTTGATTCCTTCCAAAGGCTGAGAGAGAGTGACTGGTCCATGGTCACCAAGTTGCCTTTGTGTCCTAAGGCTTAACCGCTACACCAAATGAGGTCTCTATTTATTGGTTAGGTCAGGGGTCAGCAACTTGTGGCTCTGAAGCCGCATGTGGCTCTTTCATCCCTCTGCTGTGGCTTCCTGTTGCTGGTCGGCTCCACAATTGATAGGGCTTTCAGTTAGGACAGGTAGAGGAAAAAGGACGCTGTGCTAGGAGGAGACTCTATGGTGGGGGAACAGGACTTCCAGTTGGCAGAGGAAAAAGGATGCCGTGCTAGGAGGAGACTCTATGGTGGGGAAACCGGACTTCTGGTTGGCTCCAGAATTTAACAGGGGCTTCCGGTTAGGACCTTTGTGGCTCTTTGAGTGTTTATGGTTGCCGACCCCGGGGTTAGGTTATTATACTGCACTTTTCTTCCAAATCCTGAACTACAATCAGGAGTCACATACATGAGATGGAATGCTATGTAAGTTTATTAAATAAATAAATAAGTTTTGAAATAAGTTAGGCTGGAAAAGGATGACTGGCCCCAACACTGTGAACTATAGCTGGCAACTCCCGATTCGGTCGACCACTTCCCCCAATGCCGGAGGGGCCAGGGACAACATCATTCTCAGCTCTTGGACTCTCCAGTCATTCCAGGGGAGACGTGTTATCCCAGTTGGATGGTCCTGGTTCCAACTCCTCCTCCTCCAAACTGGGATCCGACAGGGCCATGACATTTAAAGGATCAACAAAGATTGAAATCTCATTTCCCCCCCCCCCCAATCTAATAGCAACAAGACAAACATTTTCTAGTTGCTAAACCAGCTAGTAGTAGTTTTTAATATTACTTCCTCAGAAACATCTGCAATTTGAGAACTGCTAATACAGTAGTGGCCAAAATTGTGGAAACCTTTTAGGAAAAGTGTATTTTTGAGGTTTGATGGCTAATAACACCACTTTTTTTTTGGAGTTTTAAGATAGTCATATTCCACTGCTGTAATGGCCTGGGAATAGCCCAGATCTTCACCCAATTGAAAATCCATGGAGCCGATGAAAGAAACTTGTTAGTCAGAAGCAACCCAGCAGTAAAACCTAGTTAATAAAAGCAATCCTTCAATCTTGGTTTCACATTGTAACAGCTGCAGAACTAAAAGACTTGGTTCACTCTGTGGGAAGACATTGTAAGGGCATAATTCATGCTAAAGGTGACCCAACTAAGTATTAACTAACATGGTGATATTTTTTGTATATCTCGTTTTTCCTACATGTTTCATTTTTCTTTGTACTGTAACTGCTATTATAGCAAATCCTTCATAAAAGTTATTGCATTACATTCTTGATTAAATTATCTTTCCGTTGATATATAATTTTATGGTACTACTCCCCCCCCAAAAAAGTGGTGTTATTAGCTAGTTTTAGAAAATGCACTTTTCCCAAAAGGTTTCCACAATTTTGACCACTACTGTAGCAAGACCCAATTTATTCCAACAGTTGAAATAATAATTACAAATTCTCCAGCAATGGAGATTAGCAAAAGTTTGTCCAAACCATTAAATACACACACACACCTTTTAATTACAATAATTTTGGTAATGTAAAGGGGCCATTTTGGTAATGTAAAGGGATAATATTGTCCCTTACAGTGTAAGAAAGACCCTCCCCCTCCACCCCAAATGTAGACCAACTTGCAAAAAGATTGCCTACCCTTCTCTTATGTCTTTACAGCATCTTCTTTTCTCTTTTCTTAGGACTGACTCTCTCCTCCTTCCTCATTTTGTAAAGGCTGCTGAAGTGGAGATGAACATTATGAAAAACACTTCAATCTTCCTGGCGCATTTTGACTTAATTCACTGGCAGTCGTACCAAATGCTATTTACAAGGGGCCCACATCAGCTTGTAGTCAGCATTAAGCATTTCAAATCAATTGATGATCACATTTAATTTTTTTTTCATAGATGAGCAAGTTATCGATCCAAAAGTGTTTTCAGTCTCATTTAATATACTGGAATGGACTTAAACCCCCCCCCCCCCCCCCCCGTAAACCTCAGAAAAAATTAGCTGGTCTGCTTTAACTAAGACAATTCTCATCAGTATCTAGGGATGGGCCTGGAATAAAAATTGCAATTAAGTCTTCGTGGATATTTTACAGGTGTCTGGATGGTCATTTATGCATGCAAAGCATTAAAATGTACTTGATTTTAATAAGAAGTGAAAAGAAAGCAGCATTATCCTCCACTCCATCACCCAAATGAATGCAAATCCTGCCACCCCTTGAGTGATTTACAACAATTAGTAAACCTCACCCTGGACCTACACACATCTAAGTATAAGAGTTGAAATTCTAGAGAAGGGAAAAAAAGTCCTTTTCTCAAACCTTTGTTATCTTCTGCCTAAAAGCAAAGAAATCTATCCATCTAGCCTAGAAAAAGAAATTTTCCAGACTGTGCAGAAAAACTAACTCAACTCCCACTATAATCAGGGGTGGGCTGCTGGGGGTTTGCAGGGGTTCGGGAGAACCTCTAGCTAAGATTCTGTGCAGTTCAGAGAACCTCCAAATCCCTGGCCCATCCCTCTCAGGAGTCCCCATGCGGTCCATTTTGGATGCAGGTAAGTGCAGGGCACATGCGGAGGCTTGGGAAGGGTGAAACAGGCTTGTTTCCAGCCCCCAGAGGGCCTCCAGAGTCTGGGGAGGCTTTTTTCACCCTCATGGATGCTCAAGGAAAGCCTTCAGAGCCCGGGGAGGGCAAAAATACACGCCACGCCCCCCTACTGCCATGGTGCAGGAGGCTGACTAGGCCACCCCCACCATGGCCACCCCCACCCAGCAACCGGGCAGAAAAACCCCTTGTTAAAATATTTGGAGCCCACCCCTGACTATAATGCATTTATTTAGGAACCTAGAAGGATGAGTCAGAAATTGTCAGCTTAATGTTAAACAAGACTTAGGTTTTACTAGATAAAATGGATCCAGTTTATATTTAAAATCATCAGGAATCTCAATTGTTGAGATGCTTGCAAAAATGCATTAAAAATGCAAGTAGAAAAATAGGGACCCCCTTTGGTGGGAAGGTAACAGCGTTCCGTGCGCCTTTGGCGTTGAGTCATGCCGGCCACATGACCACGGAGACGTCTTCAGACAGCGCTGGCTCTTCGGCTTTGAAATGGGAGATGAGCACCGTTCCCTAGAGTCGGGAACGACTAGCACATATGTGCAAGGGGAACCTTTACCTTTACCTTTAAGTATGTTATGTATTTATTTGTTCACTTGTGTTTGATTGATTGATTTCTATACTTGCCCATCTCAGCAAATGACTCTGGGAAGCTCACGATTCAAAACATATATTACAATTAAAGATTTTAAAACATTTTAACACAGTAAAAAGCATTAAAACAATAAAACAGTAAAAAAAAAAACCACATTAATGTTGCTGGTTCCTTCAGACCCTAGGTCTGATTATATAACCAGATCTTGAGGGACTTCAGGAATGTCAGAAGGGATGGAGATAATCTAATTTCAGGGGGAAGAATATTCCATATGGTGGGTGCCATGGCAGAGAAAGCATTGCCCTGGGACCCACCCTAACTGATGGTACCTGCAGCATGCCTTTTGTGCCAGATTAATAGGACAGACTGAAAGGGAGAGGAGACCCCTCAGAGACCCTGTCCCCGTGAAGGGCTTTAAAAGTTAAAACCAGTATCTTGAATTGGACCTGGAAGCAAACTGGCAACCACTTCAAGTCACAGAGTAGAACTGTAACATGCACTATTCTAGGAACATGCTGGCGATACCTCAACCCATTTAGATGGATAAGCTCACCCAGAATCCTCAGGTAGGTTTTAAAGAAGAGAAGAGACAACATTCAACCTTGTGGCACCACACAAAGTGGGAGCCAAAGACGGAACCTCTTCTCCCCAGTCACTACCAACTGGAACCAACTGCAAAGGAAAGAAATGAACCATACAGTGCCACCCACACCCAATCCTCTGAGTCGATCTGGAAGGAAACCATGGTTGAGGATACCGCAAAGAAGACGGGGTCAACTTATTTTCCAAAGCACCAGAAGGCAAGACAGGAAACAATGGGTGGAAACTAAGGAAGGAGAGAGAAGCAACTTGGAAGTAAGGAGAAACTTCCTAACAGTGAGGACAATCAACCAATGGAACAGCTTGCCTCCAGAAGTTGTAAGTGCTTCATTACTGGAGGGTTTTTTAGAAGAGATCGGACAGCTACTTGTCTGGAATGGTATAGGGCTGTGATGGCGAACCTATGGCACGGGTGCCACAGGTGGCACGTGGAGCCATATTGGTGGGCACGCGAGTGTTGCCCTAGCTCAGCTCCAGTGCGCACCAGCCAACTGATTTTTAGGCCTCCCAGTCCCACTGGAAGTTGGGAAACTGGCTGTTTCCGACCTCCGGAAGGTCTCTGGGGGGATGGGGAAGGCTGTTTTTCCCCTCACAGGCTCCTAGAAAGCCCCTGGAGCCTGGGGAGGGGGGAAAACGGGCCTACCAGGCCCACCGTGCCATTGCGTGCCAAAAGCAGGGGGAAGTGTGGGGGGTCACGTGCGCATGTGTGGGAGGGCGAGGTGCATTGAATTATGGATGTGGGCACCCGCACCCATGACCCCCCCCCCCCCACGCTCCCCCCACTTTTGGCACGCGACGACATAAAGGTTAGCCATCACTGGTATAGGGCAATGATGGCTAACCTTTTCTGGACCAAGTGCATGTGTGTGCGCGAATGTGTGGCCATGATTAATTAATTAAAATTATATGCTGCCCCTGTCCGAAGACTCAGGGCGGCTCACAATACATTTAAAAAATCATTATAAAAAGACATTGAAAAATTAAAAAACATTAAAAACATTAAAAACTCATTCACACCATTCATGGCCGGATCTTGCCAGATCACAAGAGCGAGATCAATGGCCCCAGGCCTGCCGGAAAAGCCAGGTCTTCACCGCTTTTCGGAAGGCCAATAGGATGGGGACGGTTCGGACCTCAGGAGGTAACTGGTTCCAGAGAGCTGGGGCAGCCACAGAGAAGGCCCTCCCCCGCAGGCCCGCCAGCCGACATTGTTTAGCTGACAGGACCCGGAGGAGACCAACTCTATGGGATCTTACCGGTCGCTTGGAGCTATGCGGCCTGAACCCCCAAAATGCAGTGCCCCCCCCCCACAGGCCCCATGCATGCATCCCGGCTCCTGTGCAAGTGCACATGGCCCTCCTGCATGCTCCCCGCGCTCCGCGCATGCACAACAGACACGTGATGGCTGGTGGGAGGTGCACACACATGCACAGCACAGCTGAACTGGGGCAACGGCTCACATGCCCACAGAGAGGGCGCTGCATGCCACTTCTGGCAAGCATGCCATATGTTCACGGGTATAGGGTCTCCTACGTAAGCAGTGGGTTGGACTAGAAGACCTCGAAGGTCCCTTTCAGCTCTATTCTGAATTATTATGATACCAAAAGCAGCCGAAGGTCAATTAGGGCAAGGATAGATGCACAAGAAAGAAACTGAAAAGCCATTTAGGATCAGCATTTCTTCATAACCTAGTGGATCTCAGAGACTTGTAAGTTCTAGTGGGCCTTCACTGCAGGCTCTTTGAAAGCTATTGCAGTGCCAAAAATGCCAGAAATGCTATCCAAAAAGCAGAGAATGTTGGAGGCAAGCAAACTCCTTCAGAACTTAAGAAGAGCTTTTGCTAATCAAGCATCCATGACACAGCTGACTCAAAGCATCTTCCGAAAAGCTTAGAGGTCATGAGCATAATTGTCCTCTTAGTTAGCAACTTGGATTTATGGCGTATTGCTTTTGCTCTGAAAGTAATATACAGCTATCAAACCTAATAGCCCTTGATAGCCTGATACTCCATTAATTTGTCTAGAGCTCTTTGAAAATCATCTGAATTAGTGGCTATCCCTTCTGAAGGCAGCCACACTTTAACTAGAACAGTGTCTGTGACACTCAGCCATGATACGATTAGTTTTGGCTTAGTGTGTTTAGCAGATTCAGTTACTATCAGGGGTGAAATCCAGCAGGTTCTGACAGGTTCTGGAGAACCGGTAGCGGACATTTTGAGTAGTTTGGAAAACCAGCAAATACCACCTCTGACTGGTCCCAGAGTGGGGTGGGAATGGGGATTTTGCAGTATCCTTCCCCTGCCACGCCCACCAAGCCACATCATGCCCACCAAGCCACGCTCACAGAACCGGTAGTAAAAAAAATTGAATTTCACCACTGGTTACTATGGTTTGTAAACCAGGCATAGGGTTTAGTGTGTTCTGTTCATGCAAGCCAACTGTGTTTTCTTCGTGGTAGCTGACCTAACTGGCAGTAGATTAAACTAGTACGGAACTGGTCAAATGAAATGAAGTCTAAGCAATATCTAACTTCTTCTGAACACACTGCAATGCTCATGTCATATATAATAATAATAATAACTTTATTGTCATTGTACGTGTATACACAGTATACCCATATAACAAAATTCACTTAACACCCAGAGACCAGGTCCAACACACATAACAAATCCCCAAACACACTCCCACCCACCACAATTCCCCACCCCTAAACCATCCAAACATCCACACAACAGACCAAGTAATACTGTCCAACAACTCACTGATGGTGGCCCTTTAGTTCATTGTTGAGTGCAATTATAGCTCTGGGATAAAAACTATTCAGAAACCATGTGATTCGAGTTTTAATTATTCTGTATCTTCTGCCAGAAGGCAACAGTCGAAAAAGATTGTAAGCAGGATGGGAAGAGTCTCTGAGAATGTTATGCAACTTCCTCAAACAGCGAGATTTGAAGTATGCTGACAATGTCAACAGCAAGAACTAAATATATATATATATCTGAGAGCACCAATGATTATCAGTGGCTGAAACATCTCTAAAGCTGGGGTGTCCAACGTTGGCAACTTTAAGACCTGTGGACTTCAATTCACAGAATTCCCCAGCCAGTTATTCTTTGACTGCCGGTGATTTTTCCTAATTTCCATGTAGTGTTTAAGCATGATATATATGAGCTGCAGTGGGGCAGTGGTTAGAGTGCAGTACTGCAGGCTACTTCTGCTGATAACCAGCTGCCAACAGTTTGGCAGATCGAATCTCACCTGGCTCAAGGTTGACTCAGTCTTCCATCCTTCCGAGGTCAGTAAAATGAGGACCCAGATTGTTGGGGGCAATAGGCTGACTCTGTAAAATGCTTGGAGAGGGCTGTAAAGCACTATGAAGCGGTATATAAGTCTAAGTGCTATTGCTATTGCTATGATATTGCTACAGTAGACATGAAAACAGATAAGAATGGCATGTGTTGCTAGGAAAACCCCTGCTTCCAATTATTATAAAATTAAGGGTTATTAAAAGGACAAGAATAAATGAAATGTAGATCTCTTTGGCTCTTTTCTAATTCCTAAAAATTAGACTCTTCACTTGAACAGTTCTGATGACAACATAGAAATATCCATATAATTTTCTGGCAGTAATATAGAAGAATCTTTTCCTGTTTTTTTATTTTTATTTCTTGCTCTAATATGCATCCTGAGATTATTATTTTTTTCTGGTCATCTCCCAGCCAAGTAACTGACACGGTCTAACTAACAACCCTCCGTAACTATTTTTTTGGAGCAACGTCAGACAGAGCCTGTAGTACAGTGGTTTAAAGCACCCTGTTATTAACATCTATTAACATCTGCTGCTTGCAATTACTGCAAGTTCGAATCTCACCAGGCTCAAGGTTGACTCAGCCTTCCATCCTTTCTAAGGTGGGTAAAATGAGGACCCAGATTGTGGGGGCAATAAGCTGACTTTGTATAAATATACAAAAGTATGAAGGCTATTGCTTAACGCACTGTAAGCCGCCCTGAGTCTCTGGAGAAGGGCGGCATATAAATCAAATAAAAATAAAATAAAATAAATAAATAAACGTCAGCTAGCTGAGATTCAGTACTTTTTTTTCCCCCCTAAAAACCTGTCTCCCAATTTGGAGGCAATGAAAATAGGAGGTTGAGATGGCTACATCAGGGGAGGAAATTGTTCAGTGAACAGGGTTGATTCAGAGAACAAGGGAAATTCAGTGGGAAGCTTCCTGTTCTGTGCAGCCGCATTAAGGAGGGAGCTCCAAAATAATCGCTATCTGGTCTGAAATCTGGAACATCTCTGTGTCCACATGTCAGGATTTATATTAAAAGAGCTCCGTTTTTGCTGGCAGAGGCACCGCGGGCCGGTCCTTCGCCGTTTCTAGGGCAGCCCCATGGACCAGATCTAAGCATCCGGTGGGCCGAATCCATCCCCCGGGTGTTGAGTTTGATACCCTTGCTCCCTGCTCAACAGGAGATCCTATATCACGAGTGTCAAACTCACCACATCACGTAGCCGTCACGTGATGTATCGCGACATTTTCCCCTTCACGGAGCTGGGTGGGCTAGGCCTGCACATGACACATCCAGCTCTCGGGCTACCAATTTGGTACCCCTGCATACCATTTCAGACATATGGCTGTCCAATCCCTTCTTAAAAACCTTGTGTTAGAGCAACCGCAAATTCTGGAGGCAAGCCATTCCATTAATTGTTCTCGCTGTCACGAAATTTTTCCTTCTTTCTAGGTTGGTTCTCTCTTTGATTAGCTTCCATCCATTGCTTCTTGTTCTTTTCTTCAGGTGCTTTAGAGAATAACTTGACTCTCTCTTCTTTGTGGTAATTCCTTAGATACTGGAACATTGCTATCATGTTACCTTTGGACCTTCTTTTAATTAAACTGTTTACTGACTTTTATGTCTCTTAATCAAGGCAGTAAGTACACTAATAATGATCATGGAGAAGAGCAAATTGGGACATCACATTGGACCTACCCTTAAATAGACAAGAAACGTCACGATTATCAGGCACAATGAAGTTCTCAATTCAGGCACATTCAACTCTCTTCTTCATCACATGTCAGATTCATAAACCCAGAACCTACCATGTGCATCTGATATATTTCATTTATAGGAATATATAATAGGTTTCAATCAATCATAATAGAGCTGGAAGGGACTTTGGAGGTCTTCTAGTCCAACCTTCTGCTCAAGCAGGAGACTCTGTACAATTTGAGAGAAGTGGCTGTCCAGTCTCTTCTTAATCTTAAAAATCTCCAGTGATGAAGCACTCACAACTTCTGAAGGCAAGCTGTTCCACTATTTAATTGCTCTCAGTGTTAAGAAGTTTCGCCTTAATTCCGGGTTGCTTCTCTCCTTGATTAGTTTCCATCCATTGTTTCTTATCTTACCTTCAGGTGCTTTGGAAAATAAGTTGATTCTCCTCTTCTTTGTGGCAGGAATACTGGAATGCTACTATTAGATGATGATGATGAAGAAGAAGATAGATAGATAGATAGATAGATAGATAGATAGATAGATAGATAGATAGATAGATAGATAGATCGGTCAAACTGGCGGCCCGGGGGTCAAGTGTATCCCCCACCCCAGCTCTGCAAAGGGAAAAACATCACGAAATGTCATGTGACGGATATATATATGTATATGTATGTAGATAGATAGATAGATAGATAGATAGATAGATAGATAGATAGATATACACACACACATGTTTTCTGAGGTTTTCGCGGGTTTTTGTATATAGGTCTTTGGTTATTCGGGTTTTCTCCCACGTAAAATTGGAAGTGTCTTGGCGACGTTTCGATGAAGTCTCATTCATCATCTTCAGGCTGGTGTTTTCGGCTTCGTGCTTCTAGGAGCAAGATGACGAATGAGACTTCGTCGAAACGTCACCAAGACACTTCCAATTTTATGTGGGAGAAAACCCAAATAACCAAAGACCTACACACACACACACACACACACACACACACACACATGTCTATGTAAGTTTTATTAACTGTACGCACGCACGCACGCACACACACACACATATATATAGTTAAAATCTTGGGTGTTTTCCCGCGTCATTAAAAGTCTGTTAGTTAAAATGCTTAAAATCCTGGCTAAAATCCCAGCTTGAAATCCTCCAAAATCCTAACAAAACACTTTGTAAGGTCTTTTGAAACTCTGGCTAAAATCCTAACCAACACTTTAAAAGTTTTCTTTTTGGCAACGTTTCGACAAGCTCTCTAACTTGTCATCATCGGGCCCCTACTTTCAGTTTAGAAGCTTAGTTGATCAACTAATCAAGATGTAACAACACAGGCAACCAACCCGCTCACAGCAACAAAGCCAACACCCCACACCTCCCCACCAGTATTTATAGAGCGACGGCAGCTCCGATCACGCTTTCCTTGCACAAGCATGAAGCCGAAGACACCAGCCTGAAGATGACGAGTGAGACCTCGTCAAAACGTCACCAAGATACTCTCAATCTTTCACGGGAAAAGACCCGAATACACCAAAATTTAAGAAACGGACATTCTGCAAGCTCCAGAACTAAAATAATTAAAATTTTATTCAACTAAGCTTTCGTCAGCCATCTGCTGACATCGTCAGAGTACTACCTAAACTACCATTACAGAGATCTCTGTCCTTATACGTCATTAATCAATACAGACACACACATAAACACACCCATATCACTGTCTGAAACTTCAATATCAAAGCTATTCTCTATTCTTCTCCTTAATGGATAGAAATTGGTTATGAATTTAAAAAAATAACAGTGGAAAGCACAGTAGATTCAAACCTAGTGTGCTAGCAGGCAATCAAACTGGCCATTATCTTAAGATTAGTGCTGTGAAACATCCTTGTATTTTATATATATATATTTTTAAAAACCCTCAATAGATCTAAGCTTTAGTTTAATTCTATTTGAAGGATCTTTCATCAAGAAAGGTTAATCTGAGCAACTGAAGCTAATAATGGTACTCAGGCAGCTGCCATAATCACGAGATTGACCTCAGCGATATGTTAAGTGTGGTGTACTTCACCTTACTACAGTTGATAGCTTTTCACAGTCAATTATCTTACCACGATAACAGCTTCTTAAGGTCTGCAGAGTTAAATATAGGCTCATGTGCAAAAGATTCATCTTTTCTGATCTCACACCAGCACCACCCCACAAACAATAGAGGAGCCTGTTAACCCCTGGGAGAGTTTCCTCCAAGGTTTGCAAACCTTACAGATAGCCCTGTTGACCCATATCGTAAAAAGCAGAAACTAAAGCAAAGTGATAATATTTCCAGAATAACTTGACCTTATCAGGTCAATTCCTTAGCAAAAAAAAAATTAATAATGATGTAAAACTGCAGCATTTTTGCAAGCACTTCAGAATCCCTATGTATGGTGTTTTAAAAAAAACAAAAAATAATAATTATAAAAGAGCAAGCAATTGCCCGTCAGAAAACTGAGCATCTGAAGAACTATAAAAACTCAGGGATAATTTGTTTTGAGTTGTGTGTTATATCAGGATGGGTGGGATGAATGCAATTGGCTCATATTACAATGTGAACCAGAACATTCTCCTGGTAATCTTGTTATACAGCCCAAACAGATTCCTAAATCTACTTTCAGTTCATAGACCCAAACAGCCAGTGAGAGGTTGAAGAATTATTTTTATTCTTTTCACTCTAACAGAATGTCAGAAAGAGGTCATATTTATTTTATTTATTTATTTACCAAAAACTTATATGCCGCCCTTCTCCCTAAGGACTCAGGGTGGTGAACACAAGTTAAAAACATACAAGATAACAGGTAAAATCAATTAAAACCCAATTAAAACAACAACAATCAAAATAATAAAACCCAAGGATCAGAGTCAGCCCATTTGTTGAAACAGCCAAGGAGCGGAGATCAGGTGCCGTCCAAAGCTCGATGGGTAACTCGTTCCAGAGGACAGGAGCGCCTACAGAGAACGCTCTACCCCTGGACGTCGCCAGCCGACATTGTCTGACCGACGGTACCCTGAGGAGGGCAGCCCTGTGTGAGCGGACAGGACGGTGGGAGGCAGGTAGGAGATGGTCCTGCAAAACCCCGGACCTAAGCCATGTAGGGCTATTAAGGTAAGTACCAGCACCTTGAAGCAAATCCGGAGGACCACTGGTAGCCAGTGCAGCTCACGTAGTAGAGGACTCAGGGCTCTGGCTCTCCATCAGTAAGATAACTCTCCAAAAACTGAACAGAAAGGAACCAAATAGGGCAAGGGTACCCAACCCCCAGTCCACAGATTAGCACTGGTCCATGGCCTGCCAAGAACCCATCCACGCAAGCGATTGAAACCTCAACCACGCACCCACGGGATGCAGTCAGCATGCCAAACCATCCCCCTCTGGTCTGCAGAAAAACCACTCTCCATAGAACCAGTCCACGGGTGCCACAAAAGTTGGAGGCCACTGAAATAGGGTACCTCGGGAGAAGTAAGCAGAAGAGAGATGGAGTTTGGAAATGCCGCTGGATCCAGCTTGAAGCTGCAGAGAAAAATATCTCAGAAAAAATGTCTATGGAGATTCTCAGTTGTCCAGGTCATAGTTGTCCCAATGGTGCTTTTTCAAGAGGCAACTGGACTTTCTTGTTTTTCTTTGAAGATGTTTTGCTTCTCATCCAAGAAGCTTTTTCAGCTCTGACTGGATGGTGAGGAATGGAAGGATTTAAATTCCTTGCAGACAGCTGGACACTTGCATTCTTTTAGAGAGTCATCGAGGAAAAGGAAAAACAAAGAAAGTGCAGCTGCCTCTCTAAAGGAGAATATTTGTAGCTCAGGATTGAAATGAGGAGTCTTTGGTGTTCTCTGAGCTTGGTTATTTTCTTGCAGACATTTCATTACACAAACTAGGTAACATCATCAATCCTAGCACTGATGATCTTACCTAGTTTTGGTAATGAAATGTCTGCAAGAAAACAACCAAGCTCGGAAAGTTCCTTGATGTACGTTATTGCTACATACATTTCCCTGATGTAAAATATCTCTGGCTGAACATCGTTTTTTTCCTTTTCTTTTTCAATTGTATTTCTCCCCCCCCCCTCAAAATATGGTCTGTCTTGTACATTTTTGACAGGAGAAAAATAGGCAGTATCGGATTCAATTTGATTGCTACCCATGCCAGGGCGAGTATTTATTGGGTCTCACAAATTTATTCCCATCAATGTCTCTTCTGTCTGCCCTACTGTCTCTACACCTTGTAAAGATATGAATTAACAGGAACTCATCCATTCTCTTTTTATTTGCTAAGTGATGACGATCCTCCTGAAATCCAGTGACATGTAATGAAGATTGCTCTCTAGAAAGAATGCAGAGAAGAGCAACAAACATGATTAGAAGACTGGAGGCTGAAACATATAAAGGACGGTTGCAGGAATTGGGCATGTCTAGTTTAATGAAAAGAAGGACTAGGAGTGACATGATAGCAGTGTTCCAATATCTAAGGGGCTGTCACAAAGAAGAGAGAGTCAACTTACTCTCCAGAAGGCAGACAAGAAGCAATGGATAGAAACTAATTAAGGAGCGAACTAAACTAGAACTAAGGAGAACTTTCCTGACAGTTAGAACCAGTGGTGAAATCCACTTTTTTTTTACTACTGGTTCTGTGGGCGTGGCTTGGTGGGCATGGTATGGCTTGGTGGGTGTGGCAGAGGAAGGATACTGCAAAATCTCCATTCCCTCCCCACTCCAGGGGGAAGGATATTGCAAAATCTCCATTCCCACCCCACTCTGGGGCCAGCCAGAGGTGGTATTTGCTGGTTCTCTGAACTGCTCAAAATTTCTGCTACCGGTTCTCCAGAACCTGTCAGAACCTGCTGGATTGGTTAGAACAATTAATCAGTGGAATGACTTGCCTCCAGAAGTTGTGAATTCTCCAACACTGGAGTTTTTAAAGAAGAGATTGGACAACTGTTTGTCTGAAATGGTATCGGGCAGGGGCTGGCAAATATGGCTCCTTTATGACCTGTGGATTCAACTCCCAGAATTCCTGAGCCAGGTTGGCTGTCTCAGGAATTCTGGGAATTGAAGTGCACAGGTTGTAAAAGGGCCACAGTTGCCCACCCCTGGTATAGGGTTTCCTCCCTGAGCAGGAGGTTGGACTAGAAGACCTCCAAGGTTCCTTCCAACTCTGTCATTCTGTTAAGATTGCATATGCATAACATTATAATAAGACGCTGACATTGTGACGTTGTGTCACTGCTTCAAGAGTGGGTCATTGCTAGGCACCTGCCCTGCTGCTCTTGGTGGGCTACTGTGCCACTTAAATCCATCAAACTGCAATGAAGCTCACTGGGGAGAAACTTTAAAAGCCTCTAAAAACACAACAGCATTGGCAGTTACCATCATTTTCACAGCAGTCCCTCGAGCAAGCAATGGTTTTCTTCAGCTCAAACCTCACCTTCCTATTACAGACCTAGTAAGGGTTTATCTCTCCCTGATCCTCACCTCTAGCTATGAATTCCCATATTCAGGGAATTCCCATATCCAAGGCCTCGTGTCTTTCCAACACAAAATGCCTACTTGCTGGGCAATCTTATTAACTCAGTGGTGGCATTCTTGGGTTCAGCCTTAGAATGTGTATCAAGAGCGTCCCTCTTTTGAAATTCAGAATTTGTCTCAAAGGAATCCTCCAGAAGAATCTGGAAAGAATCCTGCTGGGTCACACCCAAACGTATGGAGGTAGCCCTCAATTTAAGACCACAGTTGGTTCTAGAACGTCTATTAACAAATGGGATTATTAAACCACCTTTACAATAGACTACTAGCGGTTGACTAATTAAAACCTAAAGATTTTAATGCTTTTATGTGGTAAGCTGCCCAGTCATTGGATAAAAGATGGGTGGCAGATCAATTTCACAATAAACAAACAAACAAACAAACAATAAACAAACAAACACGGTGTTTCCCCAAAAATAAGACCCTGTCTTATATTTTTGGCCACCAAAAAAGGCACCCTGTCTTATTTTTCGGGGGGATGTAATCCACTGACTCACCTCACTTGTGTATGTTGCCCCAGCCTCCTTTTCGCTGTCAGAGGCCTTCAGGAACTTCTTCAGCCAGCAAGGCCAGCAAGACTTTCCTGAAGGCCTCTGCAGCTGATAACAGAGCTCCAGATCGATCCAGAGCTCTGTTATCAGCTACAGAGGCCTTCAGGAAAGCCTTGCCAACCAATTAGGCAGTAACCATTTCCTAACAGTTTTTACCAAGAGTCATCAATCTACTGTATCGTCTAATAAAAAAACTTCTTCTCTGGAAAAAGGAAGATATTGAATGTAGCCACGTTCCAGAGTGAAATCAAGAAACCGTTGTATTGCAGGCTGCCCATCAGTTGGTCATACATTCCAGTGGTAAAATCTGAACTGGTATACTACCGGTTCGCTGGCTGTGAGCACCACGCATGCCAAAAGGAGGCATGGGGTAAGTAGAACAGCGTGCGGAGGGTGATCAGCTATGGCGCGCGATTTTTTTTTTGTACTTTTAAAAGCATTTCTTTACAACCTATTCGGCCAAATAGGTTGTAAAAAATGCTTTTATTTTTTTAAAAAGGCTCTGATGATCAGGCAGCTCAGCTGGGATTGTCAGAGCTTTTTATTACCTTTTAAAAGCATTTTTTAAAAGAAGTGGCAAGCGGGGGACCGGGTGATTGGGTGAACATGGGCGTGGGGGCAGGGATTTTTTGTGAACCACCTGCCGCCATGGCTACCGGATTGGCCGATCCGGTCCGAACCGGGGGCATTTCACCCCTGATACATTCCTTAGGAAAGTAGTGCCAGATGTAAAATCGAAGCTGCATTTGCATTAAAAATGTTTGAAGATGCAAAAGTGCAGTTTGCTAACAAGCCAACATGTTTCCGTTCATTCACTCATTTGTTCACAGGGGAGACAGTAACTGGAGATAAAATAAGCACTTGGCTGACTGTCAGCTCAATCCAGCACTGTTCCACATGTCCACTTCAAATCTTCAAGAGGCTGTTGAGCACATGCCAATAAATGGGGAGGGAGGAAGAGAGAAAGAGAGAGCAGTAAAATATGAAAAAGTGACAGTAGCATTTAAAGTGATGTACACAACTCAAGAACCTCAATCAGAATCCAGTACTTGAGATTGTAATGGCACAGAAAATCTCCCTCTTCCCAGCTCTGTATTTTCCTGTTTTTTGCTCAGACCTATTCAGGGAACAGTTATTTTGAAAGCTTTCAAGAGTATTATTAAAAGATTAGTCTAACTGTGCTATCACAGACAAGGAGCTTGAATGACAGAGATTGCCACCTAGTGCAACAGATGGAATAAGATGAAAAAGCATCCCGGATAAATTTACACAATCTCATCCATAATAACCCTTTGATGTACTGTATGCAGGCATCCCCAGCAGTTTCCTAGCTCACAAAATGATAGGCAAAATAACATTGTGAATCTCATCTTAGAATCCTATAATTGAAGGAGGCCATTTTGGCAATCAAATTCAAATTTCTGCTCAGCACAGGAATTTAAGTTAAAGTGTTCTCATCTGATGGGTATCCATCCTCTTCTGAAACACATACAGATTATCCTCGACTTACAACCAATTGTTTAGCAACTGTTTGAAGTTTCCACAGCATTGAAAAAAAATGACTTTTGACCAGTCCTCACTAGTATGTCTCTTGCAGCAACCCACAGTCACATAATCAAAATTTGGGCACTTGGCAACTAGTGTTGTGACCTAGGCTCACTTAGTCATTGCAAGACACAATTAGTCCTAATCAAACATATTTTATTAGAACAGCTGAGAATTACTTCATTCTCAGCTTAGTCCAAATTAATTCCAAAACCAGTCCTTCAGAAAAAGTCCTTCGGCCTTATCACAAACCTTTGTCTTCTTTGGCACCCTGCCAAAGGCTTTTCTTGGCAAAGCTCCACAAAGTTCAGAAACAAGAGATGCTGACAAGAAACAAATGTAGCAATGTTGCTTTCCTACAAAGAGCCAAGAGCCTTTAATGCTCTTTTAAGCCTTATGGGAGGGGCCAATCATCTCCTGGCCTTACCCTCAAGTCGTCCTTTTTGCTTTAGCTGCTCTTGCCTTCTGGCAGCTCTGCTCATGCGTGCACTAGGAACAGGCTCCTCCTGTTCCTCTGCCTCTGTGCTGTCCGACTCTGGAGGCTCCAGAGTCCACGCATCACTCTCAGGTGGCCTTGACCCTATCTCTGCCTCCGACGCAGAGCCCTCATCTGGGCCTTCCCCAGACTCCAGGACTGGCCCATTGTCCTCCCCAGCCTCCTCACTGTCCAACTCCACTGCTAGCTCTGCGGGCTGCTGGGGGACCACAACAACCAGCATATATTTATGAGTTGCAACATCCCAGGGTTATGTGGTCACCATTTACAAGCTTCTCATCCAGCTTCTGACAAGCAGTCAATAGGTGTCCCAAAGATACTTTTTCAAGAGGCACCTGGACTTTCTGGTTTTTCTTTGAAGACATTTCACTTCACATCCAAGAAGCTTCTTCAGCTCTAACTGGATGATGGGGAATGGAAGGATTTATACTCCTTGCAAAGTGAAGCAATCATGACTGGAGATTTTTAAGAAGAGATTGGACAACCATTTGTCTGAAATGGTATAGGGCAGTGATGGCAAAACTTTTCAGCACTGAGTGCCGAAAAGGGAGCACGCAGGCGTGCAGGTGGCACCAAGTGCCGAAAAGGGAGCACTTTGTGTGCTCGTCAGGGCCACAACCAGGAAGAGGAACTGCCCACAGGGCATGCGAGCGCCGGATACGGTACTTCAGGTTTCCAGCAAGTCTTCCAGTTACTGCTGCGCTTGCGCACATGCTGATCAGCTGGCTGGCATGCATGCTCACACCGGAAAATGGAAGACCAGCTCTTCCGGCTTCTGGCACTGCTGCACGCACAAAGGCCAGCTGATCATCACGTGTGCATGAAAGCCAGAAACCTGGAAGAGGAACAGGCAATGCCACGCATGCCAGGTGACATGGCTCCGTGTGCCACTTTGGGCGCACGTGCCATAGGTTCACCATCACGGGTATAGGGTCTCCTGCTTGAGCATGGAGTTGGACTAGAAGACCTCCAAGGTCCCTTCCAATCAGGGGTGAAATCCAGCAGGTTCTGACAGGTTCTGGAGAACCGGTAGCAGAAATTTTGAGTAGTTCGGAGAACCGGCAAATACCACCTCTGGCTGGCCCCAGAGTGGGGTGGAATGGAGATTTTGCAATATCCTTCCCCCTGCCACGCCCATCAAGCCACACCATGCCTACCAAGCCACGCCCACAGAACCGTTAGTAAAAAAAAATTTGAATTTCACCACTGCTTCCAACTCTGTTATTTTGTTATCTCTTGGGGTCATTAGCTACCCTTAGGAATGTTAGATTTAATGTTCAGTTGAAATGGCCATAAAATTTGTTTCACATAGACAAACAAGGAAAAGAATCCTAGAGTAATCAAATTGGAAAGGACCTTAAAGTTCATCTAATCCACTCTCTGCTCAGTGTAGGATCTACCACAGCATCTCTGACAGTTTTTTTATTAAATTTATACAGGCATTCTCCAATTCATGGGGGACCTGTACCACAGAATGACAGATTTGCACAGTCAGGAAATTCTTCCTGAATCTATGTCTTTAGTGCAGTCACGCCTAGTTGTGGATCTGCTATCTGGTGCAACAGAGAATAAATCCACTCCTCCTTCTGTGTGATAATCTTTCAGCTATTGAAAGACTGCTGTCATTCTTGATCTCACTTGTCTTTTCCACAGGCTAAACATACCCAAATCCTTTACCTGTTCTCATGGACTTGATTTCTAAATCCTTCGTTATCTTCATAGCTCCAAAAGTGCTTTTTCAGGAGGCAACTGGACTTTCTTGTTTTTTCTTTTGAAGACATTTCGCTTCTCATCCAAGAAGCTTCTTCAGCTCTGACAGGATAGTGGGGAATGGAAGGATTTATATTCCTTACAGACCGCTAATCATTTGCATCCTTTTAAAGGGTTGTTGAAGCACTTGGAGGTTTATCTGTGTCCTCGGGGTCACCTGAGTAGTGCTCCTGATTCCTGTAGTCTGCAATTTTCTTGGATGAGAAGCATCATCCAAGAAGCAAAACATCTTTAAAAGAAAACAAAACAAGGAAGTCCAGTTGTCTCCTGAAAAAACACCTTTGGGACAACCATTACCTGGATGACTAAGAATCTCTACAGACTTCATAGCTCCAGTTTGTCCCTCTGTCTTCTCAATGGAAGTGCCTAGAATCGTATCCACTATTCTGATTACCAAGGCAGAGTAAAATGAAACTAGAGTATTGCTTCCCATGATCTGAACTCTGAGCTTATGTTAAGGTTCTCCGAGACAACTTGACTTTCAGGTGTGACATCCTTTCAGGTATTTGAAGAGCAATTCTGTATTCTTCCTCATCTTTTTTTCAAGGCTTCTTTTCAAATTCCTTCAATCTCTTTTCATAAGATTTCATTTCTATACCCCTGATTGCTGCTCTTCTGTGAATTGTAAAGTAAAGAAATTCACAACGTGCCAATTTTGGATCATTGTGTACTTGTTGCATCTGAGAAAGATGATCGCAAAAAGCAGCAAAAATGCCGGGAAGGCAAAAACAAATTCTGCCAATGGTTGGAACAAAAACATGGGTGCAAGAAATGTATCAACTATCATCTGAAGAAAATGGACAGAACAGTTTCATTTATTTATCTTGGCTTTTAACTGATTTCAGTTTACTTTATTTGACTTATTTTGAATGCAGTTATTTTAATTTATTTTATTCAATTAGACCAGCAAACAACGTTCAGCCCTAAAACAGAAAACAAGAATCAGTCAACATTTCTTGTCATCAGATAAATCCATGAAGAATGCTTTGATCAGATTATAACATATCTCTGGGAACTTCAGAAATAGACAGTTGATTTCAAATTGTGAACTTTCTAATTGCACCTACTGCATATGGACCACCATTGCAAACAAAAAACTCATTGAATTAGAACATTTGTGCAATTTCTTTCTAGTCTGAGGACTCAGCCCTGAGCTTTGAATGGTGTGCCAGGGACACGCTCAAAAAGTAGATTGGCCCAAGAAGCTGATGAATCAAAGCATTTGATTTAACTTCAGTTCCACCTTATTTAGTTCCATTCAGTTGATCACATGAAATTGAGTATTGTTTAATTTATGTACCATCAAATTGTTGTCAATTCTTAGCGATCACATAGAAAGATTCTGTCCATGGCAATCTGTTCCCAACCTGTCTTTCAGATCTTCCAATGGGACACCCATCATCACTGTAGCTGAGTCCATCCACCTTGTGTGATGTCTTCCTAGTATGACTCCCCAGATTCTTCCTCAGAGGTCACCTCAAGGAAGGATGAGCTCATTCCTGCCACATCAGGAACTGGGTTAAGTAATGGCTCTGAACATTCAGCCGAAAGAGTTTTGGAGCAGGCTTCAGCTGTGGAAAGCTTGCAGGGTCGGATAGCCAGTGAAGAGGAGGAAGAGCTGCCTTCAGCTCTGGATCCAAGAGCACGTGGGGCAGAGAAAAGACAAGAGCAATGGAGATCTGCCAGATTACTTGGGAGAAGGCCATACCCATTTGATGGGCTGCACCAGAAAGCTATTTATCCCAGCAGGCACAGGGAAGCATTGCTGGGAAGGTTTTCTAGCTGTTTGTTTGATCCTTGTGCTTCCTGGTTGACTTTGTGCCTGGGAGACTCAGAACGTCTGTTGCCAAGTGAGCTCTTGTATGTGTGTTTCAGTTTTGCCTGGTGGATTTATTTGTTTCAACTTTCCATTGCTTTATGGACTATTGGTCATTGCCCTGTGGACTAATCTTGGACTGCTTGTGGCTGGATTTATTTGGGCAGTTCTGAGGCTGGGTAAAGGGAATTGCTGGGGAACATTAATAAACTCACTAAACCACACTTACCCAGTGGTTGGATTAAGTCAGCTCAGGCTGGTTGAACCGGTAAATTGCTGGCTGGCCCCTCCCCTCCCCACTCCTCCCCACCCCACCCCTTCCAGGAATCCCCACGTGCCCCATTTTGGCTCCCAGGTAAGTGCAGGGAGGCCTCCTAGGCCCAAAATGGGGTGTGGGGGGGCAGTGCAGGCCCCCCATGACCCGTTTTCACTCCAGGAGGATGCAGGGAGACCTACTAGGCCCAAAACAGGGTTCAGGGGAGTGTGGCAGGGCCCCCCACAGCCTGTTTTCACTCTCAGGAGGCTACAGGGATGTCTACTAGGCCCAAAATGGGGCACAGGGGGCGGTGCATCCCCCCCCTGCAGCCCGTTTTTGCTCCCGGCGGGACAAGAGGCCGAGTGCTGCTTGTCACACCCACTGGCCATGCCCACCATAGCCATGCCCACCCAGACTGGTTGTTAAATTATTTGAATCCCACCACGGCACTTACCTGCATGTGTGATGGGACAGCACCTTGCTGGTTATGGTCTTCGTCCGCTCTTTCTTTCCACTTTTACCAGCAATAAAGCCTTCTTCAGAGAAGTCAGTATAAATAGCCCTCAACTTATCACTATTCATTTAGTGACCATTTGAAGTTACAACAGTGCTGAAAAAAGCAACTTATGACCATTTCTCACACTTATGACCATTAGAATTCTGACACTTGGCAACCCGCATGTATTTTATGGAGATTGCAGTGTCCCAGTGTCTTCTGATCACCTTTTGTGACCTTCTGACAAGCAAAGTCAATGAGGGCATCAGATTCACGTAACAACCATGTTACTAGCTTAACAACTGCAGTGAGTCACTTAACAACTGTGGCAAGAAACTGTGGAAAGAAATGGGGCAAAACTCACGTAACAACTGTCTCACTGAGCAATGGAAATTTGAGGCTTTATTGTGGTCATAAGTCAAGGACTACCTCTAATTAAATATTTTCTTCATCTAATATTTGAGGCTGCAGTATTCACAATGTCCCCAAAAGTACAACTTGGTGGAACATTTGAGGCATGAGCTTGGGGTGCTACATCCAGTATTTGGGGGTTTAGAATTGGTACCTTTGGGTTTAAGTTGTAGAATTCTGAGATACTTTTATCTGCTCCAGTAAGGGTCTTCTCACAGTTTTCTGATGAGGTTTGCAGATAAAGGCTTACAGTTATTGTTATTTTTTGCTCTCAACACCTCTTACATTGTAAATCAGCATTCTTTGTCAGGCATTGTGAAAAATAAGATGAGCTAGTGCCCAGTTTTCCAGCTGCACAGTTGGCACTCTTCACATTAGTAAGATTGGTAGTCACTGTTAGCACATAGTCAACATTTATTAAAATCCTTATTTAGCTCAACTAAAAGTGAAAGCCACTTTCTTTCCTGAGGCTAACATTTGAGTCCAATCCAATTCTGTGGGATGTGGCTTCTTAATATTACTTCAAGTCCTTTGAACTAGCTCTATGAATTTTTTCTCTACTACTAACCAAGCAACAGTAATCCAGTCCAAAACCTAGCAGGAAAATATCCTTAATCCTTATTTCCCCAAACTGGAAAGCAATGGAGTCAACATTTATCAGAATACTGCAGTGCGGTGCACAACTCCAAAGATGCACACCAACAGCCAAGAGAAACAGGTGTGTTAGGGGAAACACAAAAAGACGTTATCAGCAGAAAATAGCTGGCAGAAAGGCACGTGTGCTAGCAAACGCTCACAAAAAGATGTATGTGAAATTTTGTGGGAATTTTCTTTTCCATCGAATGTTCAAATCAGCTTGACAAAACTTTAATTTACTCAGAGGACAGGGACAAATGGAGCAAACCCAAATTTGGCTAATTCATCAACCCCTTGACAAACTGTACTTTTATTTATTGGCTGTACTTTTACAGGACAGAAAGTGAAAAGGCAGTCCAGCAGCTAATCAAATATAAAAAGGTAAAGGTTTCAAATATCAAATATTTGAATCAATCAAATATATAAAGGTAAAGGTTTCCCTATCTAGTTGTGTCTGAAATCCAGGGGTCAGTGCTCATCTCCGTTTCTTAGTTGAAAAAGCCAGGGGTCTCTGAAGATGTTTTCCATTGTCATGTGGCCAGCATGGCAATGTGCCAAAGGCACACAGAATGCTGTTACCATCCCACCAAAATGCTCCCTATTTATCTATTCGCATTTGCATGCTTTCAACTGCTAGTTGAACAGGAGTTGAACATGGACGGGAGCTCATCCCTTGTGCGGCGCTGGGTCTTGAACCTGGGCTTCCGACTTTCCAGCCAACAAGCTTGGTGTCTTTAACAGCTGAGCCATTGCGCCCTTCAACCAAATATTGATACACAAACACATAGCGAAGGTCATACATATCTACCCCTTGTAGATTGTCCTTCAAGATAGGCACTCTGACAATTTCATTTTTTGAACATGAAGAAGCAAACTGACCCAAATGACACTTTTCCAGCAGATTAAAATTTCGCTACCAGTTGGCTTTCATACTGAACGCTCTGACTCAACACTCAACAGAGCCTGTAGTACAGTGGTTTAAAGCACCCTGTTATTAACATCTATTAACATCTGCTGCTTGCAATTACTGCAAGTTCGAATCCCACCAGGCTCAAGGTTGACTCAGCCTTCCATCCTTTCTAAGGTGGGTAAAATGAGGACCCAGATTGTGGGGGCAATAAGCTGACTTTGTATAAATATACAAAAGTATGAAGGCTATTGCTTAACGCACTGTAAGCCGCCCTGAGTCTCCGGAGAAGGGCGGCATATAAATCAAATAAAAATAAAAAAAAAAAATAAAATAAAATAAAAAAAATAAACACTTCATGGAAGTGAAGAAGAAATATGTATTTGGGAAGAAAACATTTAAAGCTGATTAAATACAGGTTTAGAGTTCCTGTTCTTATGCTATGAACATTCTCAATCATCCAGGTTGTGATTGTTCCAAAAATGGTTGTTGTTGTTTTTTCAAAAGGCAGCTGGACTTCCTTGTTTTTTTTTTCCTTGAAAATATTTCACTTGTCATCCAAGAGGCTTTTTAGAGAACTGAAAAAGCTTCTTGGGTGAGAAGCGAAACATTTTCAAGGGAAAAAAACCAAGAAAATCCACTTTCCTTTTGAAAAAATATTCTTGTGCTCTGTTTAAAAAATAAATAAATTGTTGTAGAACATAAAATCATAGAACTGGAAGGGACCTCAGAGGTCTTATAGTCCAACTTCTTCTGCAAGGTAAAAAGAGCCTTGGTGGCGCAGTGGACTAAACTACTGCTGTTAAAGTAGTACTTAGCTGCCAGCTGCCTGCAATTACTGCAAGTTCAATTCTCACCAGGCTCAAGGTTGACTCAGCCTTCCATCCTTCCGAGGTAGGTAAAATGAGGACCCGGATTGTGGGGGCAATAAGCTGACTTTGTATAAAATAGAACACCGCTCAGGGGGGCCCAAAAAGCCCTACTAAACAGATATATACAAAAGTATGAAGGCTATTGCTTAATGCATTGTAAGCTGCCCTGAGTCTCTGGAGAAGGGTGGCATATATAAATTGAACAAATAAATAAATAAATAAATAAATAATATCTGTGATGGCGAACCTATGGCACACGTGCTCAAAGTGGCACACGAATCCATGTTGCCTAGCATGTGCAGCCTTGCCTGTTTGTCTTCCGGGTTTCTGGCGCTCACGTGCATGCGACGATCAGCTGTTCCTTTGTGCGTGCTGCAGTGCTGAAAACCGGGGTGTGCATGCACGCCGGCCAGCTGATAGTTGGGCATGCATGGGCACTAGAACCCGTTAGTTCGGCTTTTCCAGAGCGCGGCCCCGACGAGTGTGTGCGCACATGACATTTCCACACAACGTCTTCGGCACTCTGTGCCAAAAAGGTTCGCAACCACTGAGTTATATCATTCCAGTCAAATGGTTTGAAAATACATTTTCAATTATTGTTCATTGGCCATAAATTCATTTGTCCATCCTTCTTCGAATGGAGAAGTGGAAGTGAGAAGTTGAATACTTGAAGCTACAATTTTACAAGAATGAATGAATGAATGAGCTGATTCATTCTCTCAGGCATGGAAATTTAAAGTTAACAAATGTAAATGAAACGTTGAAAGTGTATCTTCATTAAGAAAGGCTTTTTTATCTGTTTCTGTGGGAAATCAATTAGCTACAGGGCCTTGTGGAGTTTAACTTTGGATTACCTAATCTTTTCTTCCACAGGTAATTAACCTTGCTGTTTATATCAGCTGCCAAAAAGAGGGGGAAAGGGGGAAAAGAAGCCCATTATTGAATTACTTGTAAAGACAAGAACTCAATATTTTGGACAGCTAAGTACCCTGCAGGTTAATTTAAAATAGATATACAACAGCTATCCCTAAAACGTCTGTGAGATCATTAATATTTTAAACCTTCTGTCTTAGATTGAAGTGATGCTCTTTCTGACAGCTACCTTGTATCAGCACATGATTTGATTTCCAAAACCTCCGAAACCCAGAAAATCTCCAGTCTGAAGGTGGGTAGCACTCTTAAATTTCTTTTCTGCTAAAACATACTACTACAAATCTGCTAAAAAAAAAAAAACCCTTTTAAAATACTACTAACATTATTGCAAATCTAAAATACTCTAGTAAAAATACAACTAATATTAGTGTAAATAGACTGAATGTATATTTCTAATTTCCTGCTGAAAATCACCAAAGTTTCACCTAGAGTTTGGCCAATTACCGTACTTTTCAGAGTATAACACGCACTTCCCCCCCTTAAAAGTGGGTGAAAATTCTGGTGTGTCTTATACACCAAATGTTGCCAAAGCCCTGCCCACCCACTGGCCCCCACCCTTTGGCCATTTTCACCCTCCGCGTGCTCATTTTAGACCTATTCCAGGCTGTGGGGATTGCCATAGCACATCACCGCCAATTTCCTCCTCTGCGCGTTGGGTTTTTGGTCTCCACGCATCGCATTTTTGGCTTCCACATGCCCCGTTTTTGGCCTCCATGCATTGCATTTTTGGCCAGTTCCAGGCAGTGGGGAGCAGCAGCAGTTGCAATCCCCGCTGCCTGGAACCGTCCGAAAATGTGACGTACAGAGGCCAAAAACGGGGCTTGCGAAGGCCAAAAATGCAACACGCGGAGGCCAAAAATGCAACACACGGAGACAGCAATGTGCTGTGGCGATCCTGGCAGCCTGGAACGGGTCTAAAATGGAGAGTGTGAAGGCCGAAAAAGCAATGCGTGGAGGCCAAAAGCACGATGCATGGAGGCCAAAAACGTGATGCACAGAGGTGGCAATGGGCTGTGGCAATCCCGCAGCCTGAAACAGCTGATTGGCGGTATTCCAGGACACCAATCCAACCACCAATCAGCTGCTCGTGCTGAATCATGCTGCGATCACGTGCTGAAGCTAACCAGGCTGTTTGCTGTTAGCTGCAAGGTCATTATCCACCAAGAATGAATTCAAATTCATTCCTGCAAATCCATTCAAATCTCAGTCAGCAAAAGCTCTATGGGAATTCTCAGCTTTGAGCATTTTCTGAAGCAAGACCATGGTGTTGATAAATCTAGTTGCAATAATCTTGTTATGTTGCAACAACTGTTACACCAACAACTGTACTGTTGTGGAAAAGTAGTATTTCACACATCCCACATCCCTTTCCCACATCCCTTTCACAAAAGTGGGGCATTATCAGTAGCCAGCTTGACACACAGGCAAATGTATGTGTTGATTTTGCAGTCTTCCCTTAAAACAGGGGTGTCAAACTCAAGGCCTGGGCCCCAGATCCGGCCCATGGGGTATTTAAATCTGGCCCGTAGGGCAGCCCTGAAAATAAGTGAAGGACCAGCCCACGGTGCCTCTGCCAGTGAAAATGTGCCCCTCCAGAGCTCCGTTTTTTCTGGCAAAGGGTTGCAGGAGGCTGTCCCAAACAAAAACAGAGCTTGGGGGCCAGTTTTCTCTGGCAGAATGCTCGGGCTACAGGAGCCCCCGACACAAGTGATTCAAGCTGGCCATGCCCACCCTGGCCACGCCCATCCCAGCCCCCAAAGTCAAACACAATCCTGATGTGGCCCTCAATGAAATCAAGTTTGAAACCCTTGCTTTAAAAGGTTTCGATGAAGGAGACGAATAGCTCAAATTATACCGCAATTATTGGATATTTAAGGAAAAGCAGTACTGATACTGTTTTGACAATCTTAGCACAAAGAAAAGAAACTCTAGAATGCTGGTGACAGTGATATACCAGTATTTGCCCAAAGGGATGCAACAAAATATGATTAAATAAATAAATATTATTAAAGGGAAAAAGTAGGGGTGATGTAATAGCAATCTTCCAATATTTGAGGGGCTGTCTTGGAGAAAAGGGGGTCAACCTATTCTCCGAAGCATCTTGGGGGCAGAACAAAAAGTAACAGGTGGAAGCTTATCAAAGGGAAATCCAACCTAAAATTAAAGAGAAATTTCCTGACAGTAAGAACAATTAATCTGTGGAATCGCTTATCTCCAGAAGTTGTGGATGTTCCAACAGAGGATTGGAGATTGGACAGCCATTTGTCTAGAATGATGTAGGGCCATGATGGCGAACTTGTGGCATGGGTGCCAGAGGTGGCACGCAGAGCCCTCTCTGTGGGCACGCATGCCGTCACCACCTGCTCTTCTGGTTTTCGGCATGCGCACTTGCACCAGCCAGCTGATCTTTGTGCGTGCCGAAGCCCCGGAAACCCGAAGACCAGGTGGCCAGTGCGCAGCTGGTCTTTGGGTTTCTAGATCTCCGGCAGGCTCAAAGACCAGCTGGCTGGTGTGCATGCATGTACCGGAAGCCAGAAGATCAGGTGGCTGGTGCGTGCATCCACACCGGTCAGCTGGTCTCTGAATTTCGGGGGCTTTGGCACGGACACACACACACATGCACACACACACGTTTCAATTTGGGCGCTTGGTGCCGAAAAGGTTCACCATCACTGGTGTAGGGTCTTCTGCTCAAGCAGCGGTTTGGACCAGAAGATCTCCAAGGTCCCTTCCAACTTCTGTAAATAAGAAATTCAAAGTTGGCAAATGAGTGGCAAGTCAACCAGTGCTGGTGCCAGAAAAGAAGATAACATAAACAATGTCACTAAAATGTTAAAAAGCAGTGAAAAGAATAAATACATCAGAAGCAAAGAAAACTTCCTCAGGAGATGAAATATGAAAGGAGTATCATTAATCTAATGATGTCTGTAAGTGACTCAATGTCTTCTAAGAGACAAGCGACAATGACGCAACAAATTGAAGTCTGTGTAACACAGGGGCAAAGTCAGGATTTGCTGGGGGATGAGTGTTCCTATTTTTAGCTACGCTAAGTCAATTTTAAAGCTTTCCTCCCCATTTTTCATCACTTCCGCATCTGGTTGTGTCAAGATAAATATGGATAAATCCACATTAAATAAGCATGGGGCTTACACACAGCCTGTTAGGATGGCACTGACTGATCGTTAAATTCATGATGGTAAGAGAATGTAAAACTTGCAGAATTGGTGTCTGGGTGTAGTATGTAGCCTTGGAGATTCAGTAAGGTAAAGGTAAAGGTTCCCTTTGCACATATGTGCTTAGTCGTTCCTGACTCTACAGGGCACTTCTCCATTTCAAAGCCGAAGAGCCAGCGCTGTCTGATGATGTCTCTGTGGTCATGTGGCCGGCATGACTAAACGCCAAAGGCTCATGGACCACTGTTACCTTCCCACCAAACGTGGTCCCTATTTTTCTACTTGCATTTTTTACGTGCTTTCAAACTGCTAGATTGGCAAAAGCTGGGACAAGTAACGGGAACTCACCCTGTTACGTAGCAGTAGGGATTCGAACTGCTGAACTGCCGACCTTTCGATCAACAAGCTCAGCATCTTAGTCACTGAGCCACCGCATCCCCGGAGATTCCCTATCCCTATTCTCACCGATAATAAGAAAATTGTAGAAAATTTGCTGAAATGCCAGAAAGTGAATCTCTGCAGTGAATCACCTGGTTAAGTTGGCCCATTGAATGAATAAAATTGTGGGGTATACAACTGTGATGGAATGTGGTGGGCTGGATTCCTGGAGGTAAGATGGGAAGATTCTGGAAAAATAGGAGACAAGTGAACCCAGATATTTTGTATGAGAGAAAGGAGATGAAAACAACCCCTTCCTAAAAGTTCTCAGTATATATGCAGATAATAGCGTCCTCAGTCTGGAAAGATTCTGTCTATCGATGTGGAAATAAAGAACTCAGGTTGGAAAAATCACCATGTGTCATTCTTGATCTTGGGGCCCTCCGTAGACTATAAAGAAGCCAGGGTGGTAGAGGGGGGAAGGTCTTGGAAACCCACATTCAAGATCACCCTCGCCCATGTAAATTCTCTGAGTGACTTTGGACCAGCCACTGTCTCTCAGCCAAGGGTATTTCTAAACTATAGAGCCGTGATAGTGAACACAGAGCCATCTCTGTGGGCACGAGAGCTGTCGCCCAGCTCAGCTCCACCGCGAACACCTCCCACTGGCCAGCTGATTTTTGGAATGCACGGGGGGCGGGGCGCATGCAGGAAATGCATGTGCATGCACGGGGGGGTTGAATGCATGTGTGGGGGCGGGGGTCACACGTGCATGCATAGGGGGCAGGGGCGGAGCGTCAGGATGCGGTGTGCCCCTCCACAGCCCATTTTTGGGCCCAGGAGGCTACAGGGAGGCCTGCTAGGTGCAAAATAGGGGGCAGGGGAGCATGGGGGGGTCATGTGCACATGCGTGGAGGGCAGGGGGAGCATGGGGGTCATGCATGCACAGAGGGCCCCATTGCCTTATGGGTGTCGGCACACACACACGCTGTTCTGCATGCACATGCGCGCTTTTGGCACGCGACGAGAAAAAGGTTAGCTGTCACTGCTATAGAGAGAATGTCGTGAAAGTCACTTTGAAGGAAAGGTATGATTCCTTCATTGGAGGGAAAGAATGGATGAACGCATAGCCAGTCACCAGGTTTTGCTTACCTAAGGAAAACACTATGAACTTTATGCACTATCAATAATTGAATGATGTTCCTAAGAGTCTATATTTATTTTTATTCATGTATTAAACAAATTTATATAGCTGCCCAACTCATACATAGGTGACTCTGGGAGGCTTACAACATTTTAAAATTCACTGCATCATCATCATCATCATCATCATCATCATCATCATCATCATCATCATAA
>WNWU01017495.1:0-13163 GCA_012654045.1 Ptyas mucosa | reverse complement strand
AAGAAGAAGAAGAAGAAGAAGAAGAAGAAGAAGAAGAAGAAGAAGAAAAATCCAGTGCAGAGAGAATACCTCAGATTTTTTAACCACAGTTTTTTTTCTATTGTACCATAATGTGGACAGAGCCTGCAAAGCATGAGCCACAGAATAAACAGCATTGTAGATACTGTAGCTTTGGCCAGTCATTTCCATTTCAAACACAGGCCCAGGAAGATCCTCCAGTCTCATCTCCTCAGTGCATTTCCTACTGTGTGTTTCTTGTAACTCTGGCTTTGGAAAAGAACAATCAAATGCTTGTTCCCAAACATTCTGCCTAAACCCATCTCTGTGGTCTGAAAGAGGATTTATGGTTTGAAGAAATTCTCGGAAACCTACAACTGCTGTTGAATGAACAGTGAAAGAAACAGCCCCATGGTACATCTTGAGATCGCATGTGATTTGAGTGCCTGATAGTGCAAAATCAATCTGTGCAATCATGATCCACACCTTTCCAAATATTGCACTTTCCTTGCTTTCAGGATCTAGCAGACATATTATAAATCTTAGCCACATAATTGACCAGGATTCTCCATAGACAAGAAACACATTGGCTTTCCTATTCATCATATTAATAGACATAAGTGTCATTATTTGATAAAATTCTTTAAAGCCTTCCAAGTGGATTTGTTGATCAAGTCTATCTATAAATGATAAGTAGATTCCATTCTGTAAAAGTAAGGGCTGCATTTTCTGTAAGAATTTTTCTCCATTGTTATTATCAACAGAAAATATCCCAATCCATGTCCACCTGAAATGATGAAGCAGTTGGACAATCCCAATGTACTGATGGTCCTCTTTGGGGACCATGAAATAAAGTGAAGAGAGCTTACTGGTTTGAATTTCCTCTTGGGCTAATGAGCCATATGTCAGCTAAAAAAAAGTCCAGAAGTATTTTGATGAGTCTTTTCAGCCTTCTCTGTGGCAGCACCCACCCTTTGGAATGACCTACTCCCAGAGATTCACACAATATCTGACCTCTGGACTTTTCGCCGAGCCCTGAAAACACATCTATTCCATCTAGCTGGGCTGGCTTGACCCCATCTGTTTTGGTTTTAATTGTAGCTTAGTTTTAATTGGGTTTTAAATTAGGCTGAAAATTATTTAATTATTTTAAATTGTTTTTTAAATTTTGTAATGTTCTGTTTTATTTCGGCTGTTCATCGCCCTGAGTCCTGCAGGAGAAGGGTGGTATACAAATTTAATAAAATGAAATGAAATGAAATGATCAAATTTAATTTTTTTTTTGTTTTCATATAAAATATATCCAAGGAACACTTTCTGTACCATTCTCTAAAGAATATAGAAAAGAAGGGAAGAAGGGAAGGAAAAAGAAAGAAAGGAGAAGGAAGGAAGGAAGAAGGAAAAAGAAGAAAAGGAAAGAAGGAAAGAAGGAAGGAAGGAAGGAAGGAGATTATAATGAGAGCAAGGGAGGGTCTGAGGGAAATCCTGCCTTAGCATCAGTAGCCCTGCTGCTCTTTTGCCATCCCTTTGTCTCTTCCTCCTGACTTCTCCTATTGTTCTCTCAACCTATCACTGAGGAGGCTTTGGTTACAAAGCCAGGTCTCCTCGAGTGGAGAGGGAATGGGCCTCCCTCTGACCCACACAATTTGCCCGCCTGCAGCCACCATGAGTAACCTGGCCAAGGAGAGCAAACAGCATCCTCAAGGGCACAGCTGGGCACCCCTCGGGGCTGGGCACAGCTGGGCACCCCTCGGGGCTAAGCTGGGCCTGGCTGTGGGGTCCCAGCGTCCTGGGGAGCTGGGGGCTTGCCTTCCACTGCCTAAGGCTCTGAACAGCCTGAGCCACCATCCAGGGGCCCTCCACATGGCCTGAGAGGGACAGTGAGGCTCCTCTGGAGGACAAGGATTTGGCACTCTTCCTGATCTTGCCTTCCTCTGCTGCAGACAATGGATCCCCCCAGTTCCACCCAGGCCACCACAGGTGCCCCGACATGATGGATATGGAGGTGATCATGTCCACACCGGCCACGGCCACACCAGCCCCCCAAGATCGAACACAGCCCTTATGCGGCCTTCAATGAAATTGAGTTTGACACCCCTGTACTAGATCAATTGCTTTATGCAAAGCAGTTCAAATCTTCTCTCAGCTATTGGATGACCCCGATATTCACTTTGTGTAACTGGCATGGTAGTTTCAGAAAACAATGCTAAGTATTTGACCTTAAGCCATGCAGAACATATTAACCCATATTAAGAAAAACCTAAGCCTAATTTTGGATGTGCATTAATTATTCCATAACAACAAGATTAAGAATTTTCCACTCAACTCTTTTAAAACTTACTTGTGGAATCTTGAAGAATGTTATAATTTCAGCTAAATAAGATGATGTGACAAAATCCAGTCCCCGAATGATAGCCATGAGATTCTTCTGGGTGTCACATTTGTAGTTAGGGACAAATTCTTGGGATTTGAAAAGCAGGTCCAGAGTGGTGCGATAAGTCATCCTTGAATGACAGTAACTGTCATAGATATGGAACCCAAGAGTGACATTAGGTAAGATCTGGGAGTCCTCATTGATCTCCTTCACAGCAAAGGCCAAGGCAAGGATGTGCTGGTAGAATTTGATTATGACACTGCAATAGATTTAAATACCCTAGTTGAAAAAGGAAGTTGGCAAATTCTCATAAGGTGGCATCATTTCTATATAAAATAGCAAAGATTTCTTTCTCCGATGAAAGTGGGAAAGTAATAGGTTTTCTAAAATGCTATACAATCATTTGTACAAAGTATGTACACCAAAAACCTGGTGGCGCAGCAGACTAAAGCAGTTATTAACATTCATTAACATTCAGCTGCCTGCAATTACTGCAAGTTCGAATCTCACCAGGCTCGAGGTTGACTCAGCCTTCCATCCTTTCTAAGGTAGGTAAAATGAGGACCCAGATTGTGGGGGCAGTAAGCTGACTTTGTATAAATATACAAAAGTATGAAGGCTATTGCTTAACGCACTGTAAGCCGCCCTGAGTCTACGGAGAACGGTGGCATATAAATCAAATAATAATTAAAAAAAAAACAATTCCAGCATGTTTCAGTCATTTATTGTATATATTTGGTTAAGAACGATGATACAGATTTAAAACAAATATTACAAATATTCTCCAAAAGATGTTTTGCACCAAAGTTTCATACATTATATGACAAGTAAATAAAGTCAAAGAAAATTTCTGTATTCTCCCATAACTAGAAACATTTGAAGGACTGAGAGGCTTAGATTAGATATAAAGCCTATATTTATACTCTCATAAGCAATTTTGGGGAAACTGATTAAGATTAGAAAAAGGGAAAAAAATTCTTACTTTGTTATATCGTAAGTTGTTATACAAGGATGTTCCTTAAATTAATTTGAAAAAGGTTGTAAATGATGTGGGACCCCATCCCACCAATGACGAGGTAGCCAGGCTGGTACCACTCCTGTGGAACAAGGAAAGCATCACATGCAGGGCAGCTCAGAGTCACTATTTTCTTCACCAGGAATATCAGGAGGAGCCACATCTTCACTCTTGAAAATGTCTCTGTCTTTCATGGTGGTTAATTCAAGGTTTATATCAGAGAGTACACCTAATCAAAAAACCCACCACTGGGATATCCATGAGAGTGCCAATTCATGTCTTGAATTGCATCAGGGTTTGAACAGATACACTGGCAGGGAGAATAAAGGAAGGAAACCTGTAGCCATGACTCAGACACACAGCCATTATTATCCTTGCGCCAATCCCCTGAGGTTCAAGATACATTGATTGTTGTTGAATTGAAATAGCCGTCTATGCAAGTCTTTGTGTTTTTACCCAGTTCACAAAATATGGCGATCCCTGTAGGAGATAATTACATTGTTTTTGATGAGAGAATAAATAGATAGTGTTTAAACGGGCCGGCTGCACAAGCGCACACTCTTTATTTAATTCAGTGGCAGGTTGGATGTGCGCCGTGTGGACCAGAGCGGCACGTGGACCAGAGCGGCTCATTCAAGAAGGAGAGTGAGCGACTCCGGTACCTTTTGGGCGCTTGCCTTCCCTGACAGCCAGCTGTGGGAGAATGGTGGGCAGTAGGAGTCAGGGAATGGTGCATTCCCCGACTCCAGGGAATGGGGTGGGTGGGTGGGTGGGCAGAGCCTCCAGCTTCCATTGCTACCGGCTCTCCGGACCACCAGCCATCATTGCTACCTACTCGCCCGAGCTGGTCTGAACCGGGAGCATTTCACCCCTGGTTTGAAGATGTTCTGCCTGGCTTAAGCTCTATTAGTTAGCATGATTTTGAAACTATAATGCCAAATACTAATCTTACCTAATTACTAATTACCCTATCCTAATGTTCCCTTTTATTTGTATCCATTTCATGTATCCGTAATTATGTTTATACTTATATCTGTTATCTAATACAGCTTGATGAAAATAAATAAATACATAATAAAAATAAAGTATGAATCCATAGCCATTCCATAGAGGAGGGAAGATTTGAACTGTTTGCTTCTATGGGGGAAAAAAAAAAGATCAATTAGATGTGTTTGAAATAATTCCAAGAAATTCCTTTCTGTATTAATACTTAGAAGAATTTCAGAAAAATAAATCCTTCCTTGGATGTATTTATTTTTTTTTTTTAAAAATACTTTATTGAGTTTTCAGAATTAAAAATAGAAAGAAAAAAAAAGAGAAAAGAAAAGAAAGGAAATAAAAAAAAAAAGAGTTTACAAACTTCTAGATATCGCTCGGAGATACAGTGTTTCTTATCCGTTATATATCTTATATCTTATATCCAATCTATTTCATCTTAGACTAAATTCCTCTCTATGTACATTTTATCAGAGCTATTAATATATAAAGCATATCATTTACTTTTTCTTGTTACTTAGCCAATTATACCAGTTTCCCCATATTTCATTAAATTTACTTGTCTCATCATCCATTAACAAACTCGTTATCTTCGCCATTTCTGCACACTCTAAGATACATCCTTGGATGTATTTAATACGAAAACAAGATCAGGACAATCAAATTTTATCTTACAATTCAAGAGAATATCGCTCCACTTTCTTGCAGCTGACATATTGAACTCATTAGCCCAAGAGGAATTTCGAACCAGTAAGCTCTCTTCACTTTATTTCATGGTCCCAAAAGAGGAACATCAGTGCATTGGGATTATCCAACTGCTTCATCATTTCAGGTGGGCGTGGATTGGGATTTTTGCTGTTGATAACAATAATGGGAAAATTTTCTTCTTCTTTCATCTCCCTTCAAGGAGGATCTGGAAGGAAATCATACAAATTTTCTTAAAATGAAGGATTGTCATAATCTCTTTTCAACTTAGTGCTCTGCAAAGGAAGGGGAACTGCATTTATATTCATTGTAAAAATAACACACATTTCAAAAATGAAGCCATTTTGTATTGCAAATTCCCCTCTGTACGTTTTATTTAGCAAGTGCACATAATTATAATGATTATGATAATATTTATATTTTAACACTTTGGATACCTAGAAAACACATTGTTCAATATAGAAATGGAATTTGTGATACAAAAACAATAAAAAATATTAAAACAAAAAAAACCCCAACAACCATCGGCACTTATTCTCTCATCAAGAACGAAGTAATTATCTTGTACAGGAATCACCACATTTTCTTCACTAGACAAAAACATCAAAGACTGCACAGAAGGCTATTTCAATTCAACAACAATCAATGTATCTTGAACCTCAAGGGATGGTCATAAGGATAATTACGGCTCTGTGTCAGAGTCCTTGCTATAGATATCCTCCCTCTGTTCTCCTCTGCCGAAATATCTGTTCAAACACTGATGCTATTCAAGTCATCAATTTCTACTCTCATAGACCTTCAAATAGATAATAGTGGATTTTCTGATTAAGTGCACTCTCTGATATAAACCTTGAATTAATCACTGGATTAACTATTGGAATAATACAACCTTTATTTTAGGATGGGATTAAAGACGGAGACATTTTCAAGAGTGAAGATGTTGCTCCTTCTAGTGCTCCTAGTGAAGAAAATAGTGACTTTGAGCTGCCTTGCAAGTGATGCTTTCCTTGTTCCACATGAGTGGTACCAACCTGGTGACCTCATCATTGGTGGGATAGTGTCCCACACCTATTACAACCTTCACGAAATTAATTTTAAGGAGCACCCTTATATAACATCTTGTGACATACCAAAGTAAGGTTCTTTTTCTAACCTTAATTACTTTTTATGAAAGTAAAGGATTCTCAGTATAAATGTAGTCTTTATATTTAATCGAAGTCTTTATATGACAAATAAATCTTTCCAATGTTTTTAGTTACGGGAAAATAAACATTTTTCTTTACAGTATGGTGAAGTATTTGTCATATAATGTATGAAACTTTGGCGCAAAACATCTTTTGAAGAACATTTAGTAAGCTTAAGGTAATTTTTTTTTAAAAAAAAATATGTATTGTCACTCTTAAGAAACCATACATGCAATAAATTGCTGATACATGCCGGAATTGTCCATATTCCATTATGGGGAAAAAGTTAAGGTATGGGTACCATGAATGGGGTTCCATCAAAAAGCACTACTTTTATTTCTTGTAGCAGATATTTGTTGCAAATAGTGCAAATAATGTAAAAAACTATCAAATTTGAACTGTGTACAAATTATTCAGTATTTTAGAAAACCTATTACTTTCCTACCTTCATCAGAGAAAGAAATGTTCACTATTTCATATAGAAAGGATGCCACCTTATGAGAATTTGCCAACTTCCTTTTTCAACTGGGGTATTTAAATCATTTGCAGTGTAATAATCAAATTCTACCAGCACATCCTTGCCTTGGCTTTTGCTGTGAAGGAAATCAATCAGGACTCCCAGATCTTACCTAATGTCACTCTTGGGTTCCACATCTATGACAGTTACTACAACTCAAGGATGACCTATCGCACCACTCTGGACCTACTTTTCAAATCCCAGGAATTTGTCCCTAATTACAATTGTGATCACCAGAAGAATCTCATGGCTATTATTGGGGGATTGGATTTTGTCACATCATTTTATATAGCTGAAGTTATAAGTTTCTTCAAGATTCCACAAGTAAGTTCTGAAGGGGTTGAACAGAAAATTCTTAATTTCTGGTTGTTATGGAATAATTAATGGGCATTAAACATTAGGCCATGTTCTACATGGTTTTACGTCTACTACTTGGTCTTCTTTTCTGAAGCTACAATGCCAGTTACAGGAAGTGAGTATCAAGGATCAATATCTGAGGATAGATTTGAATGGCTTCTATTAAAACAATTGATCTAGTGCAGTGTTTCTCAACCTGTGGGTCGGGACCCCTTTGGGGGTCGAATGACCCTTTCACAAAGGTCGCCTAAGACCATCCGAAAACACATATTTTCAATGGTCTTAGGAATAATTTTATGGTTGGGGGTCACCACAACATGAAGAACTGTATTAAAGGGTCGCGGCATTAGGAAGGTTGAGACCCACTGATCTAGTGCATGTCCTTCAAATATTTTCACACAATGAGAACATCCTCAGAATAACAGAGTTGGAAGGGACATAGGAAGTCTTCTAGTCCAAGATATTTCTCACTATATTCTTAAAAGAATGCTAGGGAGGAATGTTAGAATAGAATGGAGTAACAGAGTTGGAAGGAACACAGGAAATCTTCTAGTCCAAGAAATTGGTTACTATATTCTTAAAAGAATATTAAGGGGGAAATGTTCCTTGGATATATTTTATATGAAAACAAGATAGGAAAATTAAATTTAATCAAAAGATTCAACAGAATACTACTGGGTTTTCTTTTAGCTGACATACGGCTCCTTAGCCCAAGAGGAATTCAAGATCAGTAAGCTCTCTTCACTATATTTCATGGTCCCCAAAGAGGACCATCAGTACATTGGGATTGTCCAACTGCTTCATCATTTCAAGTGGACATGGATTGGGATATTTTCCTTTGATAATAACAATGGAGAAAATTTCTTACTGAAAATGCAGCCCTTACTTTCATACAATGGAATCTGCTCGGCGTTTATAGAACGGCTTCCTCAACAACTCCATTTGGAAAGATTCCCAGAATTTTATCAAACAATCTCAATTGTTTCCATTAATATGTTGACTAGCAAAGCCAATGCATTTCTGGTCTATGGAGAAGCCTGGATAATTATATGGCTAAGGTATGTCACATTTCTGGTCGACCCTGAAAGCAAGGAAACTGCATTACTTAGAAAGGTGTGGATCATGACTGCACAGATTGATTTTGTACTGTCAGGCATTCAAATCAGTTCGGATCTCAAGATGTTCCATGGGGCTATTTCCTTCACGGTTCATTCAACAGCAGTTTTAGGTTTCAGGGAATTTCTTCAGACCATAAATCCTCTTTCAGACCACAGAGATGGGTTTAGGCAGAATGTTTGGGAACAAGCATTTGATTGTTCATTTCCAAAACCAGAATTACAAGGAACGGACAATACTCAGTGCACTGGGGAAATGAAGCTGGAGGATCTTCCTGCACCTATATTTGAAATGGAAATGACTGGCCAAAGCTACAGTGTCTACAATGCTGTTTATGCTGTGGCTCATGCTTTGCAGGCTCTAAACATGTTGGGTTTCAATAGGAAGAAAACTACGATGGGTAAAAGAACTGATCTTCCAAATCCACAGCCTTGGCAGGTATTCCCTTTGAACTGGACTCTTCTTTTATTTCAGTGAGCAGCTTGGTGTAGAATTATTATTTTTTGAACCATTGTGGAAAGTCTTAATATTTTCTGCATGTAGAATCAACTTATTTATGAGAAAAAATGTAGAAGTAAGGAAGAATATCCTTACAGAACAATGAATCAGTGTAAAAAATGCCTTAAGAAATCCTTGGTGCTACATAACTGGAGATGTTTATGAAGAGATTGGAAAATTATTTATCTAAATTGTTGTAAGATCTTCTCCTTGAACACGGTAGTGTACTAGAAGACCTCCAAGGTCCCTTCGAATGTTGTATTGTATAAAACAGATACAGAAAAACTGGCTTCTGTTCTTATTTTGTCAATCAAGTAATCTGCTAATCTGATCATCCAGAAACTACTATTAAAAATTATGGTTTAGGTTCCGGTAGGAGTTATTTAATAAATCAGCATATATTGTACATTAAGAGTTAGTTAAAATGATAATTTACATTACGTTTCATTGTCTCTTCCCAAAAATAATCAATTCTCCAAGAACTTTTGTGTGGCTCATGAACTTTTCATGAGTGACAAGCTGAGCTTTCTGTCTCTATCAGAGATTTGGAGGAATGAAGTGGTGCTCCTTCTTAGCTTGCATAGTTTGAAAGAACTCTATATTTGCAGTAGTCTCTGCTTTCTATTTATCTATCAAAGAATGTTTAAGTCTCAGATTCCAAAATCTGGCTAAAAGAAATTAATCAGACTCTCAAATAACTTTGTACCAGTGAGGAAAGATTAGATATGATTTCTCTTGAATTAGTTTTTTTTTTTTAGTAAACTTAATCGGATAAAGTGACATCATTCCAAAAGCTTATTTTCATTCTTCTTCTGTTGATTCTTATATTTGCTTAAAATAATATCAAATAATGGAGCGGATGTGTACATTTCCATGCAATATTGATGATCAAATATCTAAGCATAAGTATTTAATAATAGTTATTATAATATGAAGAATGAGTGAATGAAACTTCACTATGTTATTCTCTTCTCTGTTATATTGCTTTCAATTGTCTATCTCTTCTATTCCCTTTCAAGTAGCTCCATCCATTTCTTCAAGGCATTTCTTTTAACAATTCAGCTGAAGAGAGAATGTTCCTGAATGAGAAAGGAGAAGCAACAGGTGGATTTGACATCACCAACTTGATCACTTTTCCAAACAGATCGTTTCAGAGAGTTAGAGTTGGAAAGCTGGATCTAGAGGCTCCAAAAGGGAAGGAATTATTCATTGATGAAGATGTGATTTTCTGGAACCCAACTTTTAACCAGGTTTTGAATTACTGTATCAAACATGCTTTAATCCATTATGTTCCCATATTGGACAGAATCCCTTTAGAAATCTGATGTCTGGTTTTTTTTTAAAAAAATAAACAGTGGCACATTCTTTTCAAATGTTGTTTATGGTCCAGCACTCATCAATCTGACAAAATGATATCACAATACAAAAACCATCTTTGCATATTTGGTTTGCATTTGCATTTGAAATCACAAGAGTGGCCATCTTTCCATGAAATTGTCACCCTGTGTAATTATTTACTCTCCCTGCCCTTCAAATAGGACCTTTTCTACATCATTGCAGTTTCTAATTCTTTTTAAGTTGTTAATGAAATTGATAAATTCAGCATTCTTAGTAAAAAATAGTTTCCCTATATAAATGATAAAAAATATGAACAGTTTTAAATATCTCCCTTTTCAAAACCTTTTATGATTATCACCAGGTTCTCCCACTTTCTCGATGTAATGACCCTTGTTTCCCTGGATCCTGGAAGAAAGGGATTGAGAGAGATCAGTTCTGCTGCTATGACTGTGTTCCATGCCCAGAAGGGAAGATTTCAAATCAAAATGGTAGGGTAGAAATTCTACCATTCTTCATTAGACTTAAACAAATATTAACATACTACATGATGCATAATATTAATGAGGTATTTTTCAGTATTATAGAATGTAGATGATAAAATCGTTTTATTTTTCTTTCCAGATATGGAAGATTGCTTTGAATGTTCAGAAGATCATTATCCAAATAAAGAAAAGAAAGGCTGTATCCTGAAACTGCTGATCTTTCTAACTTTTGAAGAAACCTTAGGAATTGGTTTAGCTTCAGCAGCTCTTTGTTTCTTCTTCTTGACCTCTTGGGTACTTGGAACTTTTATTAAGTATAGGGATACTCCCATTGTCAAAGCCAACAACCGGTCCCTCACCTACACCCTCCTTGTGTCTCTTCAGCTCTGTTTTCTCTCCTCTTTCTTCTTTCTCAGCCAACCTGGCAGAGTGACCTGCCTTCTCCGACAATCAATGTTTGGCATCACATTCTCAGTGGCCATTTCTAGTGTACTGGCCAAAACCATCACAGTGGTTGTGGCTTTCATGGCCACTAAACCAGGATCTCAGATGAGGAAATGGGTGGGGAAAAGATTGGGCTTTTCTATTGTCCTTTCATGCTCCATCATTCAAGTATGTATTTGTATTTTTTGGTTGTCAATATCTCCCCCTTTCCCTGAATTGGATATGAAATCAGAGCTCCAAGAAATGATTTTACAGTGCAATGAGGGGTCAGCTTTCTTCTTCTACTGTGTCTTGGGCTACATGGGTATCTTGGCCATTGCCAGCTTTATTGTGGCTTTTCTTGCCCGTAAATTACCTGACAGCTTTAACGAAGCCAAGTTCATCACCTTTAGCATGTTGGCCTTTTGCAGTGTTTGGATCTCCTTCTTTCCAGCCTATCTGAGCACAAAAGGCAAAGCCATGGTAGCTGTGGAGGTCTTCTCCATCTTGTCCTCCAGTGCTGCATTACTGGGATGCATATTCGTGCCAAAATGCTACATCATTGTTTTGTGGCCTGATCTCAACCATAGGGAGCAACTCATAAAGAGGAATTAGTACTCCATGTGATTTTTCTGGCTCAGTTGAAGGGTTGGGTGGGGGGGAGAATAGAAAGACTGCTTTCTACAGGAAACTTATATAAATCTATTCATACATCTTTCCCCAGAGCAACCTGTTATCAGATTCGAATAATTTGGGAAATGCAGTGAAATGAAAAGAAATGTATTTTTCTTTCTGTCTAGTGCTTTATTCAAAGTGTATGCTCACCAGTGATCATAACAAAGAGTGACTAGAATTAGTTTACAATAAGGAGTATGGCATTTTTAAAGAAAATCTGCTGAAATTCAGCTCAAATCGTAGAAAAAATATATACCACTCTCTGATTACAAACTATATCAAGAGGGCAACATCAAGATTAGCTAGAGGAGGGTTTTAAAAAAAAACTTGTACTCCTTGAACAAAGAGATGAGAAGTAGTCCACCTGAGAGGTGGCCAAGTTGAGAGGTGGCCCATCTGAAAGGTAGCCTAGCTGAGTTTTGGCCCAACTGAGAAGTGGCCCATTTGAGATGTGGCCCAGTGACCCAGCCTGACACTTGAGTGGAACCTGTGTGGTGCAAACAGAGGCAGCAAGCAGCAGAGAAATGTAGTGAGGTGACATTAGACCAGTGGCTGTGAACAGCACGACAGACCTTGAGCAGCAGCAGTGTAGAGCTATGTGGCAGAGGAGTGAAGCACCCTGAGCAGTGACTAAGAACCAGCAGTGGCTGAGAGCAGCATGGTAGACCAGTGGCAGCTGAGAGCAGTGTGGTGAACCAGCAGTGGCTGAGAGCAGCATGGTAGACCAGTGGCAGCTGAGAGCAGAGTAGTGAACTAGCAGTGGCTGAGAGCAGCACAGATGACCAGAAAACCAGAGTGCCCACATCAGCACATCTTACCTAAAAAAAATATCCTAGAAAATAGCCCGAGACTTCCACCCCAAAAAAAAAAGACTTATTACTTCATAAAGGGCCAAAAACTCTGGTAAATTCTTAAATTTTTAAAATCCCTAAATTCCCTTTCATGGAGATAGAGACTGAAACTATAGTGATTTGCAAAATGTGCTATATGTTTCAGCTTCTGCTCACAGAAGTTCTAAACTACGTATGTATCAAATGTAAACTACTTGAATTACTAGAAGAAGGGTTTAGAGGCAACTCTAGCTACTGTGGTACTCAATGAGCAAAGTGAGAAATCCCAACCTAAACAAAATCATAACAAGCGATTATGAACAGCTAGGGAAGAAAGTTAAAGAATTAGGAGCACAAGTGGTATTTTCATTTATGCTTCCAACAAAAGACCAACATCCAATGAGAGAGCAAAGGATTTTTAAAATGAACCACTGGCTGAAAAATTGGTGCTATCAATACAACTTTGGCTTCCTAGACCATAATCTGCATTACCTAGATGAAGAGCTACTGGCAAGGATGATCTGCACCTCACAAGAACTGGAAACAATACGTTCAGAAAATGACTGTCTCATCTTCTCCAAAGGGCTTTAAACTAAAATTGAGGGTGGATGGGGGCAATCTTCATGATCTATAGAACCTAATTCCAAGCAAAAACC
>WNWU01017481.1:0-14792 GCA_012654045.1 Ptyas mucosa | reverse complement strand
ACAGGACAGGACAGGACAGGACAGGACAGGACAGGACAGGACAGGACAGAACAGAACAGAACAGAACAACATAGTTGGAAGGGACCTTGGAGGTCTTCTAGTCAAACCCCCTGCCCAGGCTGGAAACCCTACACCACTTCAGACAAATGGTTATCCAACATCTTCTTTAAAATTTCCCAGTGTTGGGGCATTCCCAACTTCTGGAGGCAAGTTGTTCCACTGATTAATTGTTCTAACTGTCAGGAAATTTCTCCTTAGTTCTAAGTTGCTTCTCTCCTTGATTAGTTTCCACCCATTGCTTCTTGTCCTACCCTCAGGTGCTTTGGAGAATAGCTTGACTCCCTCTTCTTTGTGGCAGCCCCTGAGATATTGGAAGACTGCTTTCATAGTCCTTCTTTTCATTAAACTAGACATACCCAGTTCCTGCAAGCATTTTTCATGTTTTAGCCCCCAGTCCCCTAATCATCTTTGATTATTATTTGATTATTATTAATCTTTTATTAAAAGCCACAGTCTTTTATTCAGAAGCCCGTAAAGCTGTAAGAACGTGAGATGTAAGGAAAGCAGCTTTCCCCATCTGAATAAAAGACCAGCTTCTCTTCCATGAGGGGGATGCAGGCCTTCCATGAGGGCCTTCAGGCTTTGGGCCCAGTCTGGCCAATGTCAAACAGCCTCCTGCTTGCTGCTGACTGGTTAGTTCAAATGAGCAGCTTCAGGGATTGGGGCGTGGCAGCCAATCAACAAGGGGCTTGCAGTTCAGCCCGATGAGACAAAGGAAGCAAACTCCTCATTGATTAGTTGCTGCTGCTGCTGCCTCAATCCCTGAAGCTGTCCTAAAGCAGGAGGCTGCTGTGGCCCTGCCCAGGCCTTTTCTACTACCAGAGGCCTACCGGCCACGTGGCCCCAAATCTTTTACTCAGAAGCTGGCAAAAACGTTTTCCTTAGATTTCACGTTCTTACAGCTTCGCCATCATCTGAATAAGACACTCTGGCTTCTCTGCCACTGGGTCAGCCTCTTCTGGAGCTCTGGAGAGCTTCAAAAAATAAGTGATCCATGGGAAATGGGGTGGGGAGGAGTAAGTGGAATCCGGGACGCTAGCAAAGCATAGCCAGTCTGTGGAGACCTGGCAGGGCAGGATTGGGGGGAGGAAACAATTGTGGGGACCCCAGGGGAGCATGAGGTATCTCAGTAGATTGGGGGAGGCCTTGGATGGCCTGCTCCAGCACTAGGCCCCGCATGCTCTTCCCCATTCTGAGATTACTCATGTGCATTTAATGACCTGCACAATTAACAAATGTATTGGGGAAAGCAGGGAATGATCACGTTCATTTAACATGATTCAATCAAACGAATCCTCGACTTATAAAGGTAATTGACAGGCTCTATGACATTCGTAACTGGAGGATTATCTGTACAATATAAGGGTAAATGTAATATATCATTTAATGGCCTATATAATTATAATTATTACTATACATTTGAAAATTGTATAGTAAAATAACTAAAAACAAATAATTCCATATTAGACATTTTTAAGCCATATGCTTATTAAAGTGTGTGAGGGATCCCTTGCTCAATTATTTAGGTAAGAAAATACAAAATGAAATAACAGTTGGAAGGCACCTTGGCAGGCTCTATTACATTCGTAACTCGAGGATTACCTGTATTACACCACGGGACAAAGATTGGAGCGTGTAAGATAGGCAGTGTGCATTTTTGATCTCTGCTTTGCTCCACAAATGTGGGGTGCAGAGTAAAGAAATGAGGTTGAATTATGGACCGTTGATTGCAGAAATGGAGTTGAAAGTTGTTTGCTGAAAGATATAAGAATATTATGTGAAAGTCGTGAGTTTGAGTGATACATAATGGAAATAAGTATAAATATTAACAGACCCAGGTTAGTATCTTTGTGGAGCCGCATCATGTTTTATTGTGATGGTTATTTGTAAGACTGGACTGTCAATTTTTGCTTTTTGTTTTTATCTTTTTAAATTCTGTATTTGGATTTTGTAAATTGCCCAGAGTAGCAACCATAATACATTTAATTAATAATAATAAATGGTTCTGTTTTGATCAGAGAATAAATCAAATGTATGATGTGAATGAAATATGAGGAATACTTGTGACTTAATTCAGGTGTCCCCAAGTTGTGGGCTGTGGCCTATTATCGGCCAACGGGGAAATCGCCACTAGGCCACATGAGTGGTCAGCTGGTGCACGCAGAGCCCCACTTGCACAACTCAGCCAGGGTGCCTGCCTACGTCCTCACTTGTGTGAGCCTCATTGCGAGTGCCCACATCCCTACTTGCGGTATTCTCATCACAGGCGCCCACTGACCCACTCACGCTACCCTTATCACAGGTACCCTGGGCCCATTAATGCTATCCTTGTTGCGGGCGTCCGCAGCCTGACTAACACTTGCCTTGTCACGGGAGCTCACAGCCCCATTTGCACCTGCGCTTGCCCCTCCCACAAAATCATCCCCTCTTTCCCCCCTCCCCATGCTCCGGTCCGACTGTGTTCCAGGACATTCAAAAATTGTGTTTCTTTTGTACTGTACATGGCTTGACTGTTCACTGCATGGAAGTTGAATTGTATCTGCTTCTATTGCAACTTCTGATACAAGTTCTCAGTATATTCTATTTATGTTTGTTTATAGCTGCCCTGACAGCATTGAAAAAGCAGCACTCATTAAATGGCCGGTCAGTCATGGTTTATCCATTCTACAGTTCATTGAAAACTGTTTTGTATGGAAAGGAGAAGCCACAAATCAAGATGCCAGAATCTATCAGTGTCCCTTTAGATCCTTATATATGGCAGTTTCTACAAGGAAAGTATAAATTAATTCAAGAAGTAGAAAAAGAAATGGCCAATTACTTCTGTGAACTAATATGGCCCCTGGCAACATGTGAGCAACCAAAAGTCGTACTGTCTCCCTCAGCTATCTTAGCTAAACAGGGACCGTCCATAAAAGAATTGGTTAGGTCTTGGAAAGATAAAGTTTCTGTGGAATTTGCATGCAGCCTATCAAAATTCAGGACAATTAAATGCAAAATCATTCCAGAAAAATGGGAGACCATTGAAAACAATTTGCCAAAAAATGTGTTGGCTGTGCCAGATGACTCAAAAAATTGTGTTACTCTAGCTGGTTTTGTATTGACTGTGGATAGTGTGGAAAAAGAGTTGAGGGAATATATAGAATGTTTGACCAAGGATGCTGAAATCGCTGGGCAAACAGTACAGCAAACGTTGTCAATTTCTCCAGTGAAGTATAAAGTTTTGCAGCAGATCTTGCTAGAAGAGAATATCCGTGAAGAAATCAGTGGGCAAAAATGGTGTTACGATGCTTCAGCAAAGCAATTGCAACTGAATGGAATAGCTACAGAGGTTTACAAAATGAAAAGTGACTTACTAGAGAAGATGGTCAGGATAGGGGAGAAAAATGTCAAGATTCATCCTTCTATTTTTCAATTCCTGCAATATGTAGATTCTGACAAGATGTCAGGGAGCCTGTTTAGGGCAAATAAAATTAATGCTGCCTATGAACTTACACAGGATTCTATAGCATTGGTAGGATATTGTCCTGAAGGCCTCTTAAAAGCAGAGGAACAAATAAAGAAATGCTTGACTCATGAACGCATTATATTGAAGGACCAGGAGCTCATCCACAGAAAGCAATGGAAAGAATTAATTAAGCATCTGCAGAAGCTAAACAATTCTGTTGAAGAAAGTGTAATAATTGATGACTGGGTTGATTTGGATGGAGACACTAAAATTATTGTGGCTGGTTATACAAACATCGTAGCAGATGTCTACCAGCAACTTTCCAATTTTGTTGAAAGAAACACCCACATGCACACAGTAATTCCTGCCAAGTCAGTGGCGATGGTGCAGTTTATAGAGAAGGAAAAGCGGAAGGTTTGGTGTGATTTAAGCAAGAAGGGCCTGAAAATTAATTTTGGAGTCCTGCCAAAACAGAAGAACATTGTCTTGAGTGGACCCAAAGTAGTAGTGACAGAGGCAGCAGTGATGGTGGAACAAATGCTGTCTTCGCTGTACTGTGCGAATGTGGTGTTTGATAAACCTGGAGTGAAAGACTTTTTCAAAAACCAAGAACATCACTATGTTAACCTAGTAAAAATGGAATTCAGCTGTTTGATCAGATTGCAAAGAGATGATGAGAAAAATGGAGGTTCTGCGGAAAATGTAAAACACCTTCAAACCAAAGTAAACTTTAAAAATGGCATGGTGATAGAGGTCTGTCTGGGAGATCTGACCAATTACCAAGCGGATGTTGTAGTCAATGCATCAAATGAAACACTGAAGCACAGTGGTGGCCTTGCCTATGCTTTGCTAAAAGCAGCTGGCCCACAGTTACAAGATGAATGTGATGTTCTCATAAAGAAACACGGAGATCTGAAGCCTGGCTGCGCAGTAATCACAGGAGCTTGGAACTTGCCGTGTAAACAGGTGATTCATGCTGTTGGGCCAAGGTGGACCAGTGCCAAGAAAGAAAACTGTATACAACTATTAAAGGAAGCTGTAAGGGAAAGCTTAAAACTGGCAGAAAAATCCGGTCATCGCTCCATAGCTATCCCTGCCATAAGCTCTGGGATTTTTGGATTCCCAATAAAAGAGTGCACTCATTCCATTTTAACAGCCATTAAGGAAACCTTAGAAGAATCTTCGGAGAATGGCAGCCTGAAACAGATTTGCCTGGTAGATACGACCCCCCAAACAGTTCAGGCTTTTTCTGATGCTTTACACAAAGTGTTTACAAGTGGACCACCTCAGCCCACACCACTGTCTTCTCCATCAGTCGGTCAACTTTTGGGGAGTAAAGATCTTGTAGTGACTTCTGATGAAGGTCTGAAACTTATCGTAGAAGAAAAGGGAATCGAAGATGCTACGGTAAGCATTTATATTAGCAGAGGAATTTAAATTATCTTCAGTGCAGCTAGAACATATTTTCTTATTTTATTTCAAACCATTTATTATTATGCTTCTAAAATGCTGATATTTCACATTGAAGGAGAACTCTTAAAACAAAATTGGCATCTGATTCTGAACACCGTCTTCTCCAACACCCAGTTGGATTTGTTGGGTTAGATTAGAATTGGATGCACATCTTGGAGAAGACTGGAATAGTCTTTTAGTCTTGACTAATTTTAAATGCTGTTGCCTTTGGAGAGAAAACTGAACCAGGGATGTGCTGCATGAGTAATAGGAAATTCTACTTTTCATATCCAGCCAAAGGATGTGGACTAAATTTCCATGCTCTGTTTCATGGGTTCTGTTAATGGGAAAGGCATGTGTAAACCTTGATAAAGCAAGTACTAGTGATTTCTCTGCCACTTGTCCAACTTCTTGAATTAATAATCAGAACCAATTCATTATGAAATGAGAGTTGCAAGGAATTAGGAACCCTTTTCTCATACCAATTCCTGTTCCCTACTGGAGCCCCCTGTGAATCAAAGATGTCTTATTTGTTTAGGGACTATTTTTTTCCGTGTTACCTTAATCTTGTAATACATAAAATCATCTTGGAAGTAATTTTAACATGGCTTTCATTCCAGACGGATGTTATCGTAAGCACTATTGGTGAAGATCTAAAGCTTGGTGTAGGTGCACTTTCAAAAGCCGTGCTGCAGAAGGCTGGAGTTGAGCTTCAACTTGAGTTCCATCAAATGGTCCAAGATCAAGGAGCCCAAGGCAATTGTCTAATTCCAACCTATGGGCATAACCTGCCCTGTGTTTTCTTGTTCCACGTCATAGTTCCACAGTGGGATGCAGGAAAAGGGAATGCAACCAAGGTACTGGTTAATTTTGCTTCCTTGTATGCTTTAATTGTCATGTAATGTAATGTTCATGAGTCAAAAAGGATTAAGATTAACAATTCAGGTTAAAGAATAATGGGAACTCATATTTCCTTTTATGCTCCTTATGCATATTCAAGGCAGTTTCTTGAGCTTTGCTAATGCTTTCCTGGGCATTCTCAATGGCTCTGCTATACGGTTTTCGTTTTAACATCAGTTTTTGTGTGTTAGTTTGTACTAAAGATACAAAGCATGTATGCTAAATTGTCCATCTTATCCCTAAGTACTTTATATATTTGAAGATAAGCTAAGAATTATAGGTGTTAAAATGCACCTAAAAATGAGTTTGGCTGATCTGCAGATTCAAGGATATATGATCATAGTTTTTAAATTACCTGTATATATTTGTGAATTAAGCCCATCTATATATGATCTGACCCTCGAATTTTTAATTAAAATATCATGACAAATTTGGAACAGGTTATCTATGGGTGGCATATTTTCCATTGTACATTTTTTAAAAAATTTGAGGGTTGGCTTATCTGTTGATGGGCTGATATAATATACATAATATACATTATGTCTTTTTATTTTAAAAAAGAGATGTTTCTCTGTAAGCCATTCTTCAATACCAGAGCTATAGTTTTGATACAATTGAATTTGCTGAGTTGATGTAGTTGAATGTAGCTCTCCATATTTTTCATATCCCTGTCTTTATCTGTGAATGAGGTTGATCTGGGCACACCTCTTGTCTGTTCAGGCTCCTAAATTAAGTCTTGTGTTAATATTGGTTCTTTTAAAGTGTAATTGTGAAATATTGCTTTATATTTTACAGAAACTTAAAAATATCATGAGAAATTGTCTGGAGAGGGCCGAAATGTTATCGTTAAAATCTATCTCATTCCCAGCCATCGGGACTGGAGGTTTTAATTTTCCAAATTGTGAGGTGGCTAAATGTATGTATAAGGAAATACTTACATTCAGTAAAAAAAAGAATTTCAAGTTCCTTCAGAAAGTTCATGTTCTCCTACATCCAAAAGATAAAGAGAATATAAAGGTAATGTTACTTTTCCCAAATAAGAAACTGCAGTTTGTTTTTAAGAAACTTCTAACTTTAATTTGCAAAAATAATTGTAAATTTCCAACTAATTATTAGAAAAACACCAGCAGCAGCAAAGCTGGACTGTTGGATGGGCATCTACTTCCCCAGATTCATTCAAAGGTGCTCCATGTATCTTTCAAAGCTATATAGTGTGATATGTTTGATTTTGGTTAAATTCATTCGTTCGTTTGTTTTTATTCCAACTTTACTACTTTTACAAATAATTCATGGTTTCCTGGTTTTATAGCCATTACACCAAACTGGTTCTCTTACCAACTTAATGCTTTGTTTTGTTAGGGTTTGTGATATAGCCAGTCAGATGCGGTTTATCCCATTAAACTTATGGAATAGTGCACACGTGACTCTCATATTATTTGGCAGTATCTTCCATTCAATCATCTCTTCTTCACAAAGATGAACATCAGTGATGTTTTTGAGGACAATCAGATTAAGCAGTTTTATCCAGAGCCACATGGTTGTGTGTGTGTGTGTGTGTGTGTGTGTGTGTACCAATTTTGCCATAATGTTAGTAAATTTTAATAAAAACAGAGTTAACAGCTTACTGGATTCCCCCTATTCTGGCAGCTGTTATATTTTATTGAAGATGTTGGATTTTTAGTAGAAACATTCATTGTATCCAGGGGCATCCAATGACACTCTCCCTCAAGACACGCAAATTTGCAAGTTCACTACCCTCAGTGCCATTATTGAAATTGTTCCGTGGTGTTATTGTTCCTTCTTTGCATAGTTTTGGAAACATGTGGATAACTTTGCCCCCTAGGCATTTACAAAGGTTTTTCGATCCGAAATTGCTGATATTCTCAAGGCTGAGCCACCGAGCAATGAAGAAATGGCAGGTAATGGGTGGGCTCAGTTGGACGGCCTGTTTGGAACCGGGCTGTGGAAGTGGCGGGTGAGTGTGTGTCCTCACCCGCCGCTCATATGTAATCATTCCTTCTCCCTTCCCCTTCCGTCAGTTGGCAAAGCTGGAAGAGTTGGGGGAATCTCTGTTTTAGACTTTATTTCAGAATGCCTATGACCACATATGTGAAGCAATAGCATGATATGTTTGGTTTTGGTAGTTAATGCAGTGTACAAATACAGCTAATTTTGTTTGTGAATTGTAGCTTAGTATGATTTATTTATTTGTTTGTATCCTGCCTTTATTATTTTTACAAATAACTCAAGGAGGTTCTCTTCTTCTTTTCTTGAATGAGTGGCCCAACATTACCCAGCTGGCTTTTATGCCTAAGGTGGAACTTGAACTCATAGTCTCCCACTTTGTAGTCTGGTGCCTTAACCACTAGATCAAACTCACGATGCACAAACTAGAGTAGAATGACTTGTTCAGCAAATCCTTGATTATAATGTTTACCCGTTAATGTTATTTCAGCATATGAATGAGCCATTTTTTTCTCTCCTAGAAATGTCCTCTTCCTCACTGGGCAAAGAACTGTTCCAGTATGGCATATGCAGTTTCAGTGGTCCTTTTGGGAGACCTCTATTAAAATTTTGGGGACATTTGCTAGATCTTGATCATAGATCAGGGGTGTGAAACTCAAGGCCCGGCAGCCAAATCTGGCCCACAGGGTGCTTAGATCTGGCCCGCGGGGCCAGCCTGGAAACAGCAAAGGACCACCCCACGGTGCCTCTGCTAGTGGAAATGGAGCTCAGATGGGCCGCGCTTTTTTACTGGTAGAGGACTATCAAAATAAACTAATAAGAAAACAAAAGAGGAAATGTTTTCCCTTTTGAATTTGAGCATCCAAGAAGGGACAGAAAAGGAAAAAGGGAAAGAGAAAGAGAAAGCAGAAAAAGGAGGGAATGAAGAGGGAAAGAAAAAGAAGAGGAAGGAGGGAGGGAGGGTCTCAGGGAAGACTTTAGCACTTGGCCACTGGTGCCCCCAACACTGCCTTAGCATTTGGCCACCACAGGTGCCCCCAACATGAGTTTCATGTCACGTCCACCATGGCCATGTCCCATGCTCCTCCCCCCCCCAGCCCTCCAAAGTCAAACAGATCCCTGATGCAGCCCTCAATGAAATTGAGTTTGACACCACTGTCATAGATCTTCTAATTTCATCCTTTGGTGGTCATGGAAAAATCAGCAGAGTTCAGTAGCATCTTAGATGTTCAAGATGCCACGTTTAAGAATAGCATTTTCCAAATGCGCAGACCTTATTTCCCTTGGATACAGAATAAAAAATTGAAATGTAAATGTAAATTTAAATTTAAAATGTATTTTGAAATAGGTATTTATATCTTGTACAAAGAATAGGAGGATAGTGCTCAGCCCATGGATATCAGTGCTATAACTCAATCATAATGTTTCTTTTCTCAGTCACAGGTTCCTTTGGATCCCTTTTTACCTCAGCTTCAGGGAGTAATGAAATGCAGATCGGATCCATTGCCTTCCAGTCAGTGACAGGAAATATTGTCATGGAAAACACAGATGTTATTGTGAATGTGACCAATGAAAAGTTTACGTCCAAATCGGGTACTGAATTTCAAATGAACATCTTCTGAACATCCTAATAAGCTAAATGCTCATTCTTGGCAAGACAAAAAGCTATTTGGATATGGAAAAGTGTTTGCATATGTGAATGAATGAGAGGGTGAAATAAAGATCTGTTGAAATAACTGAGGAATTTCAACTATTTTCTTGTAATCAGACATAGTATTTCAGAGTATTGTGGCTCGATTCTGTTGGATATATTAATGCAGTATCTAATTCAATCCCCACCACACAAATTCTTAGGAATTTTCTTACTATGAAATGTTTACAAGCAAGGAAGGTTATGTTTTAAATTCATTATTTACATTCATACATATTCCTCCCCTTTTTTCATTTCTTTACAGGTGTCTCCAAAGCAATTTTGGAAGCTGCTGGACCTGAAATTGAAGCAGAATGTGCAAGACTTGGTAAGGTGCAATAGGAGGTCCCATTTGGTTAGGTAATGGAGGATTTGGGGAATTTCAATTGTCAAATATAGTTTGCATGGTATTTTCTAAATTGTTCAATCATGGTTCTGAATACATTTGTCAATACAGATAGTGTTTGAGGTACAAACCTAATGGAGCCTGCCCATTAGGTTTGTAAGTCAATAAATTCATCAAATCAATCAGATCCAATTTTACAAATTTTTAAAATCAAATTCATTAATTGTATCAAATGGCTTGTTAAATGAAGGAAGATCTGACTTACTTCCTACCGGGCCACCAATCAGCTAGTTCTGCCTCCACTGATCAGCTATTTCTGGTACAGGTGGAGGAGAAACTAAATTGTCTCCAAGCAGGCTCGCAGAGTTTGCAGTTTTAAAAAAAACTCATTTGCTACTGATCAGCTCAAGCGTCTTCAGATAGCTGCCTAGAGGGTGGAGTGGGGTGGTAATTTACAGAACTTTTTTTAAAGCAGTTGCTTTAAAAAAAAACAACCCTGCCACTAATTACTGGTAACTTAAGAGTCTCTAGCCAGTCACTAAGGGATATGAGGGAGGGAGATTTACAGAACTCTTCGCTTGCAATAGTAACACAGATGGGAAGGACCTTGAGGTCTTCTAGTCCAACCCACTGCTCTCACAAGAGTATTCCTGTTAAAATGCCTATCCAGTCTCTTCTTAAAAGCTTCCAGTGATGGGTCACCCACAACTTCTGGAGGCAATTTATATTAAACATTTTTTTAAAAACACTGCCCTGATCAGCCAAGCATTTCTAGGAAAAATCCAAAAATTCAAAACTTGCAAATTTGAAAAACAGAGGTTTAGAGAAGAGATATAGCACACAACATTATAGAATGCTTTATGTAGATGCTGGCTAGCATTTCTACAAGCAATTTCAAAGCAGGTGCAAACAAACTTTATCTTTCCAAAGAACCGTACAGGTAGTCCTCGAGTTATGAATGGAATGGAGCCTGCCCATTACATCCGTAACCAGAGGAGTCATGTGAATCTCATATCTTGAACGGGATCACTCCCTCCTTTCGCCCACGCATTCACTAATCGAATGCATGGTTTGTTAAGTGCACATGAGGTATTTCAAGGTGGGGAAGGCCTAGTGATGGAACAGGGCATCTGCTTAAGACCACCCAAAGCCTCCCCAATCCACTGAAATACTCATGCTCCCCACAGGTGCTTTCACCCCACCAAACCTGTTGCACCAGGTCACTTACTGTGCAAAGATTTAGTAAGCTGTCTCCTGTCCAGCCTCTCAGCTCCGCCCACCCCTCTACAGCTCCATTTTGGCACGCGCAGGCCTTGCCCGAGAGGGTTGAACAATTGTTGTGCTGCAAGATTTATAGTTTTGGGACTTGTTCTTAAACACAAACGGGCAACTGTAACCTGGGGATTACCTGATATTTACAAACACAATACTGTAGTTTGCAAAGTATAGTACAGTACTTAAAAAGAAGCAGAGCAGTTCCCAAAGTGCTTTCAAACAAACAGTATTGTACTGAACTACAGAGTAAAAAAAAAAAAGAATACTGTATTTTTCAGACTATAAGATGCATCTGACTATAAGATACACCTAAATTTAGAAGAGGAAAACAACAAAACGACAGCCTACCTTTTTTCGGCCCATTTTTTCGGCTTTTTTCGGACCATTTTTGAAGCTTTTTGGGCCCGTTTTTGAGGCTTTTGGGGGCCATTTTTGAGGCTTTTTTTGACTCCTTTTTGAGGCTTTTGGAGTCCATTTTTGAAGCTTTTTTCGGCCTTTTTTCAAAAATGAGCAAAAAAACATTCAAAAATGGGCCAAAAAAGCCTCACAAATGGGTCGAAAAAAACCCCAAAACGGGCCAAAAAAGCCTCAAAAACAGGCCGAAAAAACTCTCAACAATGGGCCAAAAAAAGGCCTGAAAAAGGCTGGAAAACATGGTGCGTGGAGACCAAAAAATGGCTGGCAGGTGGGTGGGGCTTTGGCAATATTTGGTCTATAAGACGCACAGACATTTTCGCCCCCTTTTGGAAGACAAAAAAGTGCATCTTATAGTCTGAAAAATACAGTATTTTAAAAGACTTGCAGGAGTAATTCTAGCACTCTAGTTCTCAAGCCCAGGCAGCAGCAAAAAATAAAAAAGAACTTGGCACTGGGCTGGCTGCAAAATCACCGGATTTTGTTTGACCATGTGACCATGGACAAAAAAAACCCTGCCGGCTTCCAGAAATTGCAAAATTGCATCATAACCTGAATGGCACAGGCAAGACACAGAGTTAAAAATGGCGGCCGCTGCAGCAGTAACTGAATCCAAGTCACACGGCTACAGAGGCCTGTTTTTGATCGCAGTTTTGAATTTCTAAGGTAAGTACCCTTTCTGAATAAATTCATTCTGGTGAAAATTTGCTGAAGGAAACTTTGTATCTGGGGGATTACCTGTACTATTCTGTAAATTGGCTGTTTGTTGTAAAGAAAAAGCTACAGATCAGCAGGAGGCTGCCTTAGGATATTGTGGTCAAATACTAAAAGATGCTTCTGCTACATATAATGAACTATCATTTAAAAATCTTTGTAAGATTTTGTTCCTTAGTCTATATTTCTATAGTGAAAGTACTCCATAAAGATTGACACGAATATTAATTGTTACAAGCTTGGCAAAAGAAGTGCATCTTTATAGATTTTCTATATGTAGAGGGAATTGAGGCCATTTGTAATTTATGAGTAATTCCATTCTATAGCCTGGGTAATAATCTCCTGTGTTCCAGAAGGACGAGGGTGTGACAGCAAGGACATCTTTCAAAGAGTATCCTAACAACTGGATGGGCTCATTTAAGGGACCAACAGTCCCAGAAATCAATCATAAATAGCAAAGAATTTTAATTTTAATCTTTAGTATTCCTTTCTGACAGGCAAACATCCAGTTACTGAAATTGATCTTTTGACCTACAATCAAACTTTTGATTCCTGTATTTTGTACCAATTACCAGTGTGGATGCTATGTTTGGCACCATTTGTAATTTCCAAAGACTTTTCAAGAGTTGCCTTTCATGGGGCGTGTTGTTGAGTCAAGAAAGACAGGATATAATCAAGTTGTGGATAATTATTTTTAAATCTGATTAGTTTAGGAAAGGTGGCACATAACATACGAGCTAGAAGGTTACAAATGTGGCCTTGCTACTGTCAGTAAGTCTAGAGACAGCTGAGGAACACTCAAGAAATACTACTAGACTGCAAACTAACTTTTTAAAGGGTTGCAGCTTCATCTCAAACAGGCTAAGCCTCAGGTAAACAGGTAAAATTTAAAAGGATCCTATGGTTCTTTGGAATTAGATGACAAGGAAGAGATGTTGGTGTCAGAATAAGCATTCTGATGGCACCATCTTCAAAATGCCAGATACCTTCCCCTAACTTCTGAGGGTAACTTCCCACCAGAATGCCAGAATATTTATGAAGATGTAGGAGCAGATTTTGGAAAGAGTCAGAAACTGCTTATCTAGCTGGCACTTCCGATGTATCACAGTCTTTGATCATCAGTGAGAAAGAGAGGAAAATATAAAGAGTTTTCCTTATTTTCTTTGTATGTGCCAAAGAGCTCGTGAGAAGGCTATATGTCTACAATTTGACATTAAAAAGAACATTCAATTTTTCCAGCAATGTGCCAAAATGTCTTTGCAGAAGGCAACGAAGGGCGAGCTGTTGTCAGACAGAGTTTATAGTTGGTGCTTTTCCCTTAAGAAATGTATTTATAGATACTGTACCTCCAATGACTGTAGTACATTGTATGCCAAAGACAGTTCATGGAGAAGTTATCATTTTTATTTTTCCAGCCTCGCAGCCTCACAATGGATTTGTAACCACACAGAATGGCAAACTACCCTGTAAAAAAATTATTCACCTGGCTCCTTGCTCCAGCATCAAAACTCAGGTCTCCAAAGTGCTTCAGGAATGTGAAGCAAAACGGTATGCCTCTGTAGCCTTCCCTGTACTTGGAACAGGTTTGTATTTTTTCTCCAGATAACCATTTGTGCTTTTGCCATGGCTGGATTTGCCATTCTAAGCTAGCATCATATAGCAATAGCACATAGACTTACATACCGCTTCACTGTGCTTTACAGCCCTCCCTAACCAGTTTACAGAGTCAGTATTTTGCCAACAATCTGGGTCCTCATTTTACCGACTTAGGAAGGATGGAAAGCTGAGTCAACCTTGAGCCAGTGAAAATTGAACTGCCAAACTGCAGTCAGATGGCAGTCAGCAGAAGTAGCTTGCAGTACTGGATTCTAACCACTGTGCCACCATGGCACCATATTGACAATTCTGACCTTCTGTTTTGTTAAATTTGACTTCTTAATTTCTCCTTTGTGATTTCTGTTCATTTGCAGACAGCAGCCCCTGGTGTGGTTAGGTAGAGTTTGATCAGAGGCTCTTGGGGAATAACAGAGCTGTAGACTATGCTTAGAAGTTGAAATAACATCCTACAAGAATGCAATGGCAAGCTCTTCATGTATTACTCTTAAGAAAACTTCATGAAGGTGTCCATGAAGTCCTTGGGAGTTCAAGCTTGACTTAGAACAGATTTGACTTGACTTTGCTATCACCTTCATTCTCCTACTCCTACTCTTGTGATCTTTTGAACCCATACTCAGCACATCATAGGCAAACCAGGGGGCTAGAGGAGAAAATGATGATACATCATGATAGAAAGGGGTGACTTGTATTAGATATGTGGTAGCATCATGAAGTGCATTGTCAACATTTCATGTCATTACAGATTGATCTGGATCGTGCTGCATAACACAGTTTTATTTGAGAAGCTTAATTGTTGAAAATCAGGTTTATTCTTTATGTGGACAGTACAGTAACACAGCTGCACAAATCCTATACTGTAATTCAATCAACATGTTTAAGAAACAATAGAGGACTAAGACTAGCATGGTAAACAC
>WNWU01017480.1:0-15873 GCA_012654045.1 Ptyas mucosa | reverse complement strand
CCTTCCTTCCTTCCTTCCTTCCTTCCTTCCTTCCTTCCTTCCTTCCTCTCTCTCTCTCTCTTTCTTTCCCTCCCCCCCCACCCTCCAATTACATGTCCCCTAATTTACATAGCCCTTGAATTTAGTTCCTCTCCACTAGATCAGATTAGCTGCCTGTTAGGATCCAAATTCTGTCACTGTACTGCAGACACCCTTTAAAGATCATTGCCCCCTTTCTTTATTTGTTTTGCTTCAGATTGAAGTAGCTACCCTTTGCTGTATTTTAATGCCAGGTGCTGAGCTTGTTGATCAAAAGGTTGGCAGTTTAGCAGTTCGAATCCCTAGTGCTGCGGTACAGGGCGAGCTCCTGTTACTTGTCCCAGCTTCTGCCAACCTAGCAGTTCGAAAGCACGTAAAAAATGCAAGTAGAAAAATAGGGACCACCTTTGGTGGGAAGGTAACAGCGTTCCGTGTGCCTTTGGCATTTAGTCATGCCGGCACATGACCACAGAGACGTTTTCGGACAGCACTGACTCTTCGGCTTTGAAATGGAGATAAGTACCGCCCCCTAGAATCGGGAATGACTAGCACATATGTGTGACGGGAACCTTTATCTTTACCTATAGCACAAAGTAATACAGTATTTTTACTTGAGCCATTGCCCTCCCCCACATCTGAACAAGCAAATGACAAAGAGGTCATACAGTATTGTACCATTTTGTCAGAGGACATTGATGCATGCAACCAGACATAACTCTTGGTATCCATTCAGACATGGTTCGTAGAACTTCATAAGGATTAGGTGTCATGAATTTCTCTATGCTGCATTTGAGAGCAAGGTTGGCACTACTAGTCAGAGGGCAGTCAGTCAGTTAGCAGCATCACTATTGAATTAGGCCAATTCCTTTTCGCCCAGACTCCATAGATAATTTGCTCTTGTTTTCCATTTCCCTCCCCCACTCCCAAACTGGATGTCATGTTGTAATCCAAGTTGTAAGAGATGTTAACACTGTTTTTACATTTGGCCGAATTTCTGTACTTAAAAATCAGAATTGGAAAGTGGCGATTTGTAAAGGCTTACGGAATTGTCTCCTATTCATTTATAAAGATAATCCGGCAACCGCAATTCCTGAAGAGTGGGATGCCATGGAGGAAACGATGCGTATTAAAGTGGTGGAGCTGAAACCAGAAATGACGGAATATAAAAAAGTCCAGGATATGTTTAACCTAACATGCAAGGATTATACCATTCAAAAGGTAAAGCAACAACAGCAACCCAAAAAAATAAATACCCCAAATCTTTTGTTCTGCTGCTTTGAATGGCAAGTAAAGCCTTATCCCTCCCCCCCCCCCAAAAAAAAAGATGAGGCCGTCCATTCATTAAACACTAACATTAAATATCCCAGAGGCGCTTTTTCAAGAGGCAACTGGACTTTCTGGTTTTTCTTTGAAGACATTTCGCTTCTCATCCAAGAAGCTGAGAGCTGAAGACGCTTCTTGGTTGAGAAGTGAAACATCTTCAAAGAAAAACTGGAGTTGCCTCTTGAAAAAGCACCTTTGGGACATTTAATATTGGTGTTCAATGAACCATGACCTGGATGACTGAGAATCTCCATGGACACTAACATTAAATGCTTAGAAGAACTTGGATTTCTACTGTCCCTTTTACAGTAGTGTGAATACTCATATTGCACTCAGAAGGGAACAAATGTCTTATTAAATTGACCCAAGTATCAGAAGTCAACTTATTTTATTACGCTGTGATCTTAGAGCAGGGTAGTCTAAGATAATTACAGGTAGTCCTCGACTTACAATGATTTCTTTAGTGACCACTCAAAGTTACAATGGTCTTGGCAAAAGTGACTTATGATCATTTTTCTCACGACCATTGCAGCATCCCCAGGAATGCAGACACTTGGCAACTGATTGCAATTGGTTGCAGTGTCCTGGGGTCATATGATCCCCTTTTGCGATCCTCTGCAGCAAAGCCTATGGGGATTCACTTAACAATCGTGTTACTAACTGAACAACGGTGGTGATTCGCTTAACGGAGGCAAGAAAGGTGGTAAAATGGGGCAAAACCCACTTAATGTCTCACCTAGGCACAGAAATTTGGGGCTCAGTTGTCATAAGTCGAGGTCTAACTGTACTAGAAGAGAGTAAGGCTGTGTAGAGAATTGGATTCCATGGTCAAAACGCATGCATGGCATACATTCCAGATGTCTTAACGCCAGTGATGGCAAATCTTTTATCCACCAAGTGCCCAAACTGCACGCATGTGCATGCCCAAACTGAAAGGTGTGCATGCGCAAACATGTGCCTGTGTGAACATGCGCAGCAGCAACCCGAAGACCATCTGGCATGTCAGGGTGGCAATTAATCCCGTTCCCCTTTGGGGTAATTGCACCTGATTAGAGGCAGATCGTGGCCTTCCTTTGAGTATACTTTATAAGCAAAATAAGCCCGAGATATATTCTAAGAAAACACATTTTATTGTAAAGAAATAAAAACATCTTACTAGCTAATTAGTTACATCTTGACGGCGTTCCTGCCGGACCTCTTGGCAGGCAAACAAAGTTAGAAGAAAAAGTGAAGAAATGTGGACATGCGCAGTAGCTTAAGATAAGATAAGGTTCTGAGCATCTACGGTACGTCTTAGAGTTCAAACAATGCTGGCTAATACAAAAATGCAGTGACATGGCTGGCGAGAGGTGGGGCATCCCAACACCGGCAGCACAGTAAGAGGTAAGATCTTTTTCTTTAGTGAGCGTCTGTTTCATCATTTGCAGGGAAACAGAAGCTCATGAAAGAAACGCCACAGAGATCCGACCTGAGGCGATGCCACGCGTGCCAGAAGAAAGGGCTCTGCGTGCCAGAGGTTCGCCATCACGGTCTTATGCGCTTCAAATCCAGGCTGCTGCACAGATATAGAAAAGTTCTCAGAACTGTCCTTGGTCAAAGGAATTACTAAATGTAGTTTGCATTCTTGTTAGGTAGGCATCCACCCTTGGCTTACGCTGCTTCTGCAAAAGAAACTCCCTCATTGAAGTACCAACCCTTTCCCTGGCAAACAGATTGACATTAGGAAGTAATTTGAATGCTTCACTGAAATCAGCTTTCTTTTGCAATCTGAGAAAATCAGTCTGTCTTCTCTGTGAGAGTCTTTCTGATATTTAGTAGTAGCGTACTTCTGAATGATCTAGAAAGGGCTGCCTAAAGAATTAGTGTTAGTCTGGCTCACTGAATTGGAGTATTTCTGACACCAGAATTCATGCAGGAATGCCAGTGATCAAGATAGGACTAGAGCAGGGGTGTCAAACTCACATCGTCACGGCAGCATAACGTAATGTATCGGGACTTCCCCCCCCCCTTCGCTAAACTGGACGTGGGCGTGGCCAGCATGTGATGCATCCACCCTATGGGCCGGGAGTTTGACAGCCCTGGACTAGAGGAATGGGTGATGCTACAGCTGTTGCCCTTTAATAGCAACTGTGTTTAAAAACAAAACAAAACACTATTGGTTGGTTTCAACTTTTTGTTTATTTTAGTAAAGAAAAGTACCTCTGCTTGAACGGCTATTCTCCAAAGATCCAAATTGATTCTCCTCCCCACTTTTTTTTAGGACAAGGCTTATTACTAATTTTTTCTCTCTTTTCATTTGCAGATTGAGAGGATACAAAATCCCTACTATTGGCAGGCATACCAAATAAAAAAGCAGGAGATGGATGTTAAGAACGGCAGCATAAATAACGAGAGGCTCCTTTTTCATGGAACAGCCAGTACATCCTTAACCCACATAAACAGCACTGGCTTTAACAGGAGTTACGCTGGATTGCATGGTAAATTGTGCTTTAAGGCTGGTTCTTGGTAGCAGCTGTTTCACAATTTGTCCTAAGCCCTGTTTGGTTTGGTTTGGTTTGGTTTGTTTGTTTGTTTGTTTTTTTGTTGATTGATTGATTGGTTCGATTTATATGCCGCCCTTCTCCGGAGACTCAGGGCGGCTTACAATGCATTAAGCAATAGCTTTCATACTTTGGTATATACCTGCTTAGTAGGGCTTTCGCCCCCCCCCCCAAGCGGTGTTCTTTTTTTATACAAAGTCAGCTTATTGCCCCCACAATCCGGGTCCTCATTTTACCTACCTCGGAAGGATGGAAGGCTGAGTCAACCTTGAGCCTGGTGAGATTTGAACTTGCAGTAATTGCAGGCAGCTGGCAGCTAAGTGCTACTTAACAGCACTTTAGTCTGCTGCACCACCGAGGCTTTTTAACCGGTTTACTCAGCTTCAGTCGCCTGGGGTTGTATGCTAAAGTGTAACCATGATTTATGGACCACTGCAGCAGGGTAGCACAACATGCTAAGCCAAATCTAATCAAGCCACATTACACACAGCATAATTTGTATACATTTGGGAGTGGTGTCGGGAGAACATTTTTTTTTCTACTGAAGCCTTTGCTGTCCTTGGAGAAACTTGGAAGAAAAATGTGCTTGCTTTACATTCTGGCAGGAGTCCAGTACATTACCTAGTGACTTGGTCAGTAGTGAGTCAAATGTCTGGACACCAAAGATAGAAGAGGGGAATTCCCATGGAAAAGGAATGATCATATGACTCTTGAGGGGTTGACAATCTCCAGAATGATGCTAGATGTAGTCGAGGCAGATGGAATGAAGGTGCTTTCCACATGCAGGAAAACATCTTTGTATCTGAGCCTATAACTCCTAACTTTGTAATTACAAGTAGTCCTTGATCTAACGACCATAATTGAGCCCAAATTTTTCATTGCTAAGCAAAACAGTGGTTAAGTGAGTTACAGCCTTTCCCCATCACAGTTGTTAAACGAATCACTTTGGTTGTTAAGTGAATTGTGCACTTGTTAAGCAAATCTGGCTTCTCCCATTGACTTTGCTTCTCAGAAGCTGGCTGGGAAGGTTACAAATGGTGATCGCACAATTCCCCAGGACAATGCAATTGTCATAAATACATTCCACAGTTGCCAAGCATAAGGATGCTGCAACGGTCATAAGTGTAAAAACTGGTCATAAGGCACTTTTTTTAGTGCAGTTGTAACTTTGAATGGTCATTAAACAAATGGTTGTAAATTGAAGACTACCTGTGCAATTATCCATTCATGTTGGAAAAGTCAGATGCTGAGATAGACTTTAAAGGGAGGAGCTAATGGAGGGTAATAGCACTTAGCAATAGCATTTTGACATATATACTGCTTCACAGTGTTTTACAGCCCTCTCTGAGTGGTTTACAAAGTCAGCATATTACCCCCAACAATCTGGGTCCTCATTTTACTGACCTCAGAACGATGGAAGACTGAGTCAACCTTGAGCCACTGTGACTCGAACTGCTGAATTGCTGGTAGTTGTCAGTCAGCAGAATTAGTCCGCAGTACTACGTTATCACCACTGCATTACCATGGCGGTCAGTGGTGAAATCTAATTTTTTTTTTACCAGTTCTGTAGGCGTGGCTCGGTGGGTGTGATGTGGCTCGGTGGGTGTGGCAGGGGAAGGATACTGCAAAATCTCCATTCCCACCCCACTCTGGGGCCAGCCAGAGGTGGTATTTGCCAGTTCTCCAAACTACTCAAAATTTCTGCAATCGGTTCTCCAGAACCTGGCTGGATTTCACCTCTGACGGCGGTAATGCTCAAGATGACATGATGAGGTCCATTTATTGCAGATAATCTTGGTTTATCTCCATTTGTTCAGCGATCATTCAAAGTTATGGTGGCACTGATCAGTCCTCAACCATCCCATCTATTGCAGTGTCCATGTGGTCAGATGAGCACAGGCCAGGCACTTGGGAGCCCAGATTGTGATTATTATGAGGATTGCAGCAAGACAATGGTGTCACATGATCACCATTTGCAGCCTTCCCTGCTGGCTTCCCACCAGCAAAGTCAGTGGGGAACCTAGCAGGCAAGGTTGCAAGGTACCCCACTAAATTGCTCTCCCTGCCTTTTCTCCTAAGGAACATACTATGCATTCCCACCTGACTGTACTTTTGTAGACATATCTGCACCCGCTTGCCCGTATGCCAGTGGCCTTTGCCAACCTGTCCACAGTCTTTAGGCCTCTGCTCTTCCCCCCTCCCCCACAACCTATGTACCCTCCTTCCTTTACCTTTTCTCAGACTCCTGCCTTTTCCCGCAGGGATTACTATCACTAATTGATGCGGTCATACAATGTTGTTCTTTACTATCACATTGCTTAACCACAGCCATCTTAGTCTCAGTTGCCATCGTAATCTGAGGACTACCCATACTCGGAAAGTTTGTTTTTATTGAGGGTTGACTTTGATATAACCAATGTACCATGTTTTCCCGAAAATAAGACCCTGTCTTATATTTTTTGAACCCTGAAATAAGCGCTTGGCCTTATTTTCGGTGAGGTCTTATTATTTTGGGGCCCCTGGGGGAAACCTCACGGATTGACTACTGCAACGCGCTCTACATGGGGCTGCCCTTGAGGACTACTCGGAGGCTTCAGCTGGTGCAAAATGCAGCCGCGCGGGTTGTCGAGAATCCCGATACTCCCATGTTACGTCTCTCCTGCGCGGTTTGCATTGGTTGCTGGTTGCCCTCCGGGTGAGATTCAAGGTGCTGGTGATGACCTATAAAGCCCTATATGGTTTAGGACCAGGATATTTAGCGGACCACTTACAACCAGCAACGATATCCCATCGCCCAGTTTGCGCCCATAGAGAGGGCCTACTCAGGGTGCCATCAGCTAGACAGTGACGGCTGGCGACTTCCAGGGGTAGAGCCTTCTCGGTGGGTGCGCCCACCCTATGGAATCAACTTCCCTTGGAACTCCGATTAGCGCCTGACCTTCGCACCTTCCGCCGTGTATTAAAAACTTGGCTGTTTAAATCCCTCGACCTGGACTGATAATGGGGTTTTAAGGGTTAATTTTAAATTTTTAAATTTTTAGACTTCATTTTATATTGTGGCTTTGTTTTATTGTTGTGAGCCGCCCTGAGTCCATTGTGAGATAGGGCGGCATATAAGCTAGCTAAACAAACAAACAAACAAACAAACAAATCCAGAGGAAATAGCGGGGACCAGCTGCGCATGCATTTAAATATTTTTGGGGAGGGCTTATTTTCAAGGGGGGGCTTATTTTAGTGCATGCGCTCAAAAGCCCGATTGGGCTTATTATCAGGGGATGTCTTATTTTAGGGGAAACGGTATTATTGGGCAAAGTGCCTTAAAGAGTGAAAAGACAGAACTCTGGTTGTTGCTGACTCTTTACACCTTTTCTTCCTCTTATAGCTGCCTATTTTGGAAATGGAACTTACTTTGCCGTAAACGCCTCTTACTCTGCCCACGATACCTATTCGCAACCAGATGCATCTGGGATAAAATACATGTACCTTGCCAGAGTGCTTGTGGGAGAATATTGCGTTGGGTCAAAAGGATTAGTCGTCCCGTATCAAAAAAATGTGACCGATCCAACCGATCTATATGACAGTGTAACTGATCACCTGAAAAAACCCACCCTTTTTGTAATTTTCAACGACATCCAAGCATATCCTGAGTATCTCATTACATTTAAATTTTAACTAACCAAGTTTCCATAACTTGGTTAGTTAAACTAATAATGCAAAAAAAAAATTGAATGATATATTCATGTACTTTTGTAAAAAAAAAACAAAAAAACAACCTTGTCTGAATGAATAAAATAATGCACTATTCAGAAGATATGAAACGTTCTTCCTTTTCTGTTAAAAATGAAAGTTCAGAAGTTCCAGTTTCTTCAGGATGTGCCATTTATTGATAAATTCAGACAAAATAGATGCAAGAAGTTAGGAAGGTTAACAATAACCATATCAGCATGTTAATGAATTATCAAGAATAGTATCGTGCAAATCTTAAGGTCAGTAACTTTTATATGGCATTAATCATTTTTAGATCTGTAACAAAAGGGGAAGGGGGAGCCTGTAAATGGATCACAGTGGGCCAGTAAGGTGGCAATGATGAAGATGCTGAATTTGATGGAAAACTTCACATTCAGATTCCCCCCTCCATTGACGTTCAACTGCCTACCTCACAGGGCTGTTGTGAGGGTAAAATTCATGGAGATACTTATGACAGCCGCCTCAGACACATGGAGAAAAGACGGGATGTCAATCTAAGAAATTAATGAAAATTAAATCAAATGCCTTGAGAAATACTTTTCCTTGCTTCTTTGTCAAAAATGAATTCATTCAAGTGGTGGGGTCCAATGGGGGGGGGGGAAGCATGTGCACTTTTGACCAGCAGCACCTCCCTCTCTCATACATTGACAGTTTTATTTGTCAAAGAATGGGGAAGACCCATAGAAATGTAATAATACTTAGACTAACTTTATAGTCGCTTTAGAATATACCCTAATTGGCATATATTAAAATGAAATTTCATTGCATCTCAAAGGATCACCACCTCCAATATACACTACATAAACATGACAAAAATATAAATAAATATGCATATACCTACATATAATGACACAGAGAAACAACACAATCTAGTTTGAATGTATACATGTACATCACGAGAGAAACAAATCTTGCAGGTTTGGCAGATGGATGGCAAAGGGAACAAAGCTGTATAGGGCAGCAACTGGTGAGCAGAAGTGGAAATCTCAGCAGCTCCATAGAGTCCAGGTGATGTCTAGATGGAAGGAAAATGCAACAGAGAAACTCCACTGCTGAGCATGTGCTGCGATAAGTTGGAAAGTGCTACTTTTGCAAAGGAGCAGAGAAGCCTGCTTGCAAGTTCACTCCATGCTGGCATAGTTGAGAACTCAGAGTGACATATCCGTTTAATGCAACTGACAAAGCATTGCCTGTCCTCAAGTCTCACTCAATTTACATTTCTGATCTTCCCCTCCTTTCCACAAGGAATTCAGGGAGATGTCCATAGACCTTCACCATCAGAGCCTGCCCACACAACTTCCATTTTCTGGAGGACTGACAATAATGGATTTAGAAATTCTTAATCCAAAAGAAATGTACTTTACCTGGCAGGGAAATGCTTTAATATGAAGAGTGTGTCCAAGCCCATTTTCTTCTGCCCGGATCACCACTTCCAGAATGGCCCCACCAGTCCTTCTGGGAGTGCTCACTACAGTGATTGCCAGGGTTTCCGGCGACTTTGTTGGGTGGTGCATCTCTCATGCAGGCACCCTGTCTCCAGCAATAGCCAATTACAGTCATCCAAAGAGTTCAAAACAACCAGCAATTTTCAAACATGTTTATTTCCATTTAGCCACTATAAAACAAGTTTGACTGTGGTGATGGTTCAGAAATGGTTTGTTGCTGTCTTCTTCTGTTGCTTCCCCAAACCCACTCCTTTTTTGCAATCTATATCATTCTCTGATTTATTACTGAACCTTTTTTAAAATAACTAGTAGCCCAGGGAAACAATGAGCTTAAAAAAATGTTCCACACAAAGTACTTCGCAATGTTATTTTGCCATGAGTATAGGGATACCTTTCAGCACTGTGATCGATGGATGGACTGCCAGTGTTTCCTCCCAATATTCACCAATTTGAGAGTTTTTGAGAGATGGATTAAAATTGACCTAGTTTCTGCCAGTTTCTATTTCTAATCAAAGGGAGAAGAGGAACTGTATTGTTTAAAAAAAGTTGCAATCTCACACTATTCTCACTAATAGTCTTACCTAGTTAGGTAAGGAAACATCTGAAAGCAAACAACTCATTGAGCACCACAGTTTCCAGAGGGAGAATTGCTAAGACCCCTAAAGCCTTTGTCCAAATGCAGCCATATACATGGAAAACCAGAAGACAACTTTGGACCAGTCCAACCTTGATAGAGCTTCTCCTCCACGCAATGAATTGCTTGCAGGCTCTCTTGCTTGGGAAAGATCAGGCAGGAGAGCCAAGCTCTAAAACGTTCAGAGCACTAAAGAAGTCAACCAAAGGGGACTTTGGGGAAGTGTCTACTCTATAGGTGGAAACCTCAAAAGACCTGACCGTATAGGAAACCTGGTTGATTCTTGCTTGCTTGCATGCCTTGGACAGGAGCAGGGGTGAAATCCAGCAGGTTCTGACAGATTCTGGAGAACGAGTAGCGGAAATTTTGAATAGTTCAGAGAACTGGCAAACGCCACCTCTGGCTGGTCCCAGAGTGGGGGGGGGGGGAATGGAGATTTTGTAGTATCCTTCCCCTGCCACGCCCCAAGCCACGCCCACAGAACCGGTAGTAAAAAAATTTGGATTTCACCACTGGACAAGAGGGAATAATAGTCCCGGGAATCCGCCGATTGACCCTGGCAACTGCTGTCTCGACAGATAATCCGGCCCGCATTGGTGGCAAACGGAACGATTTCTTCTGCTGCTTCCTGTCGGGATTGAGTGGAGAACAAAACTCGGGAGAATTCCGTTGAACAGTTTCTGAGCGAGGCAAAGAAAGGGAAAGGGGGAGGATTGGAAGCAAGCAACGGAGAGAGAAATGAAAGATAAAACCTAGCAGTTTTCTTTTAATCGATGCGTTTACGCGGTTTTTTTTTTTAATGCTTTTTTCACACACCCCTCACGTCAAAGGCAGGGAAATTATCACAGGCTTGCAAAACCTTTTTCGGAAGAAAAGAAGGAGAAAGTGGGCGATGACCGTGCTGGAAATGACACGAGAGAAATGCGATCCAGGGGCTGGGGGGTGGGGGGGTGGAAAAAGCCAAATATCCCGTTGCCGCCTTGTCACTTCGGTTTATCACGAAGGCCAGGTGGTAAAAATAAAAACAAAAATCTGGGAATCGAGTTTATCATGGGAAAATGAAAGTGAAAATGCTGCCCGGTCAGCTTGACTCGAAGAGTTTTGCCGCTATCCCACATGATGATGGAGGAAGCGAGGGCGTGCTCCTTTCCTGTGCTGCTGCAGGGAGCCTGGGGGAGCCCCGATCCCCCCAAAAATTTGAGAAACAAAATTCTCCGCTACTTCCAAAGCCGGAAAAAATCGGGAGGTGGAGAATGCGAGATCCAGAAGCAAGGGGGGAAGATCTTGGTTTGCTTTGCCCAGGAGGAAGGTAAAGAAAGCGTCTTATTTTTCTTCGGTGGGCTTCCTTGGGAATTTTTACCTCTCTTCCTTGCTTGTTTGCTGTAGGAGCGGCAAAAATTTTAAATAACGACGTGTAGAGGAAGAGGAGGCTGGAATGCTAGTTTTCAGGATCACGTGTCCGATTTGATGAGATAAACACAGTTGTTCTTCTTCCTACTACTTATCGGATTGCTGCAAATTAAATTTTAGTGGGAAAAGTCGCTATTTCTCCACTTTCCACTTGTCTATCCCTTCCACTCTTCTAATCTCTCCAAAGCAGTCTGAAAATTTTATCTTCAGAGCCGCAAATTTCGGAATGCTGATAAAGATTACCACCCCTTGGCATTCAATAAACAGTTTTTAACTCCAGATCTGGAGGTCCTCATCAAGCCTAATATTTAACTGGTCATTTAAGATTTGGGAAATTGTTTAAAGTAATTAAACAAAATGCTAACCTTAGATTAAAAATGCACCTCTTAATTTGTACTGATGTAGGAAAACTAGGGAGAGAAAGGATTGCTGAACTAATTTATATTAAGCATGATGGCACAAAGATAGCATTTGCTGCCTCTATTTTTAGAAGTAGAAATGTTCTAATGATTCCTGTTGAATGTATTTATTTTTGTAACACAGTGAGGCAAAGAGTTCTCTCCCAAAAGATCCATGAGCTTGACTTGGCAGAAAAAGGAACACTAAAGCTGGAGGTTTCCCTGTATGAAACAGTAGACCCCGCTAAAGATAATGCACCTAAGAAGGAAATAATTTCTAAAAAGGTAACATTCACCTCATAAATTTCATACCTTTAAAGAGAGATCAACTGGCAGTACATTGGTATGCTAATGTTCCCCTCCCTTTTATTATTTTTAGGCTCTGGGAGAAGGCGGCCAAGAAAGAGAGATGGGTAAATAAATTGGAATTTTGGAGATGGGAGCAGTTGCTGATGACAGCAGGTTCTTAGTATTTATAGGCCAGTTCCATGACTGTCTAAGGAACAGTTGATCTACCAGGGCAGGTGTTTTACAGTGTTCTGGACTTTGAAAAGTATAGAAAACAGCAAATCAGAGGTTCAAATTTTTCTGAGTTTCTTGTTTGGAGCTTGTTGGCATAAAGAAGAAGGCAAGAAAAATGGGGCAAGGTTGAAGATTCATAATACTATAATAGTATGCATAAAGTGACTACAGAGATAAATGGTTCATTCGGAGTATTAACATATACAATTTCCCAGTAATAGTGAAAATGTAAGAGAAAAGGAAGGTCCTTTCCCAAACAATTCATAGCCCACCTATAGAATTTTTCTAGTTCAAAATGTGTGTACATCCACTGGCTTGGGTTGCTTTAAAGGAGATTCAACAAATTCAGCATTTACTTTGGGGAATCACTGTGGATAGAATTTAGTTCATGTCTCCTATATCAGTACTGTATCTGAATTATCTTAAAGAGAAACCAGGAGAATTATAATTAAGCTGGGATGTTGAAAAAGAATACTCTGGCATTTTAAAATAAAAAATAAATGTAATTTCAGTAAAATGAATACAATTTTAAAATAGTGTGATATTATTAATTGTAATGCTGCCTTTTTAGATATAATTCAGGACAGCAAACATACCTAATTCTCCTGCCCCTTATTTTTTTCCCCAGAACAGCAATTCTGTGTGGTGGGTTGGGCTGGGAAAGAGAATTGACCTAAAATCACCCAGTCAGCTTTCATGCCTAAGGGATAGCAAGAACTCAGAGGTTCAGCTGACTCTCTGATATATTTAAGTAACTTAAAAATATAAGCCTACCCAGTGCAGCTGAAACTTTTAATTTTTTTCCTTTTTGAAATTAGAAGTGAAACAAGACTGCCAAACCAATAATGTTATCCTAACAAGTGGGCCAGCTGGGGAAGCTCCACATGCTGAGAAGGATCTTCTTGACTATCCTCAGAAATCTTCACAAGTAGTTCTTGAAAATGTTGAAGAAAATATTCGCCTGGACTCATTAACGCTACTGGTAGATAACATCAGTGCTCTTTCAGGGGATAATACCTTCCATATTGAACAGATAAATGAGAAGGCTGCAGTAGTAACCTTTCAGCAAAGCACTGGTAAGATCTTTAAGCTCATTGCTCAGATATTTAATATTTGGAGAATCCTACAGTATGCAATACGCTTTCCTACTCAAGTGTGTTTCTGATATATTGGACTGCAGTCCCTGTTACCCATAGTCACTTGGGGAATCACAAAAGTTTGAACCCCACAAATCTATGAGAGTGTTGATCAGAATTCTGATTCCTATGGAATCAGTGGGCCGCACTCCCAGAACACTCGGGCCGCCACAGGCACAACCAACACGAGGGACATCAAGCTGGCCATGCCCCCTGGTCACATGCACCCCACCCCCCCCCCCCCGCAAGGTCAAACACAACTCTGATACGGCCCTCAATGAAATGGAGTTTGATACCCCTGACCTTGCCGATTCAGCATTCTGGTTCTAAAGGAGAAGAATTGATGGCAGATGCTCTTCCTCCCTCTTTTAAAAGACATCCATAATCAGGGAGATACTATTCATCACTACTGTTTTCCAGTTCCACTGTATAGGTAGTCCTCAGTCTATGACCTAGTGTCAAAATTCTGACCGCCAAGGCCCCCCAGTAGTCACATGACTGTATTTTGGGCAACTGGCCCGCATTGCAGTATCCCATGGGGACTTGACTACAATCTGTGACATTTTTTGCTGAAAACCAGCCTTTACGTTTCGATTTTCTGCAACAATGCTTCATAGTAAACAACGGCAGTGGTGAAATCCAAATTTTTTACTACCGGTTCTGTGGGCGTGGCTTGGTGGGCGTCGTGTAGCTTGGTGGCCATGGCAGGGGAAGGATATTGCAAAATCTCCATTCCCACCCCGCTCTGGGGCCAGCCAGAGGTGGTATTTGCCAGTTCTCCGAACTACTCAAAATTTTCGCTACTGGTTCTCCAGAACCTGTCAGAACCTGCTGGATTTCACCCCTGAACAATGGGTTTGCTTAATGACTGCAGCAATCACTTGACAAATCATGATGATCCTCTTAATGACCATAAAAATGGATTGTAAAATTGGATTGGTCATGACTTACAACTGTAATGGGCAGGCTTTATAATGGTTGTATGTTGAGGACTACCTATACTATCTGCTAATTTATTCAATTAATCTCTCCACCCTTTTTCTCAAAAGAGCATTCAGATCCATACAAAAGCTCCTGATCTAAGCATGAAGGCTGCTTTTAATGTGCTATGAAATACCTGATGAAAGGGACACGTCTAGGCTGTTGGTTTGAGTTGTGTCTTCCCAGATATTGTCAGTGCTGGGAGCCACCCGCGAACTCAATTCTTGGTGACCACATGGATACCTTCATGCACTATTCTTGACAACCGTATGGAAGTGGATTACCTTTACTTTTTTACAGGATGTTTTTTCCATTCCCAGTTTAACTTTCAACTCGGTATTCCCTAGAAGTATCCTATCCAAATAACAACCTGATATTTGCTTAACTTTTAGAGATTGGCAAGGTTTATGAAAACATACAGACAACATTGATCTGTTGCAACATCGTACAGGTAGTCTTTGAGTTACAGCAGTCCATTTAGTGACGTTTGAAGTTACAATAGCATTGCAAAGTGACTTATGACTGATTTTCACGCTTATGATGATTGTAGCATCCCCCTGGTCATGTGATCAAAATTCAGATGCTTGGCTATTGACTCATATTTCTGATGGTTGCAGTGTCCCATGTGATCACCTTTTGCAACCTTCTGTCAAGCAAACTCAATGGGGAAGCCAGTTTCAACTTAACCATCGTGTTACTAACAACTGCAGTGATTCTCTTAACAACTGTCACAAGAAAGATGGTAACATGGGGCAGAATTCACTTCACAACTGTCTCAGTTAGCAACAGAAATTTTGAGCTCAGCTATGTTTGTAAGTTGAGGACAACTTGTAATTGAAACTTTAAATTCTCTGTGTTCGTATATGTGCACAGAAATGGGAAGCACATATTTAAGAGCTTCTGATTTCTGTTTTTAGCAGCTGCAAATTTTGTCAAGCAGTGTTCCACGAACTGCAGATTCCAGCAGTATAGACTTACAGCCAGACTTCTCGAATTGACTCATATAATCAAAGTGGAGAATATCCCAGCTGAAACATCCAGTGAATTCCTAACTCTCTACTTTGAAAGTCCAAAACATGGAGGAGGACAGGTGACTGATATTCAGATGTTACCCACAGAAGATTCAGCTCTGGTTACATTTGGTGACTCTCAAGGTAATTGTTCTATTTTTACACAAAAAGAGTTTGCTACTGCTAGAAATAAAAAACTTGATGTGGGAAATTGGGGCACATAACAGCATTGGGCTTGGTGTGTATCTGTTAACAGAATTTTGAATAGCCGAATTAGCAGAGAAGACAGCAGCAGCAGCCCAAAATTGATTATTACAGGTAATCCTCAGATTATGAACGTTCCCTTAGTGAATGTTCAAAGTTACATGATCAGTGCCCTCTAGCGTTTCCGAACGCTAAAATCACAAATCTTGCAGCACCATGGCAGTTGTTCACCCTTAAGAATAATGACAGAGGGTCCACCCTCCAGAAGCCATGTTCGGGCATCCAGAGGCCTCCCGCAGCCCATTACAGGCTGAAATGGAGCCTCCATGGGCCGGATTCGGCCCTCAGAGGCTCCATTCAGCCCTCCGCAGGGCCCCTCATACTTAATGTAGTTACTTTTCGAAAAGCTCCAGGAGTGGCTGACCCACATGGCAGAGAATAGAATAGAATAGAACAGAACAGGACAGGACAGGACAGGACAGGACAGGACAGGACAGGACAGGAC